>JANAVB010033656.1:0-56557 GCA_029216955.1 Iris pallida
GTTCTATTGCTAAGACACACTAATCATGGTTATACATTTATATTTACAAATAAATTAAATACAATTAAATCGACGATGAGGGCAAGACCCGTCGATGAGCAAGGGATACTTGCCTAGAGGGCTCGACTAGGTATGCAAGTCTTCGGCGATCAGGATCCAAGCTAGCACGTCCATTAAGGTCCTCAAAAAATACAATAAACAATCATTAGCATTAAATAATAAAATAATAACAGAAAGCACAAAGATGCCAGAAGGCTATACCGCGTAGGTCCCGCAAGCAGTACAGGGATCGGGCACGAAAATTGAGACTCGCGGATAGACACAACACGCACACCAAGACGCGTACGTATATCGAGATACACACAAAAATTGAGATAACATGAAGATCGAGATAAATGGGAAATATAACATGCACGTAAATCAAGACGTACACGTAGATCGAGGATTCATAATTATCGGAATGGTGTACAAATCATCATGACATGGAAATTGAGACATGCACGCAAATCGAGATAATACAAGATACAATATGACATACAAATTAATACGATATGTAAATCTGTGCGTGTACGTAAATCAATGCTGCACAGAGTTCAAGGTAGCACATAAATCAATGTGACACGAAAATTGGTGCATACATGCAAATCGATACGGCATGGGGTCACGAGGTAGGCACAAAGACCGAGACACGAAAATCGAGACAATATGCAAACCGAAATAGCACATTGCCCGAGGCAACACGGGGCTCGAGGTGTCCCGCTGCCCAAGGTAACACATGGATCGAGGTATACGCAGATCGAGAAGGCATACGTAACGAGGCACATACAAATCGAGGAGCACGTAGACCGAGCAGTACGGTGCTCGAGGCTGCAAGTGCAATAAGGTACGCGGCCCGAGGCTGGCTCACCGTTCGAGCAGTATAGGGCCCAAGTCCCGTCACTCGAGGTATTGTTGGCCCTGTCCGCTTGCTCGTCGGAGAGAAGAGGTGAGGGAGGGACGGAGGAGCTGTCGGGGAAGCCCCGGCCAGGTCGGGTCGGGCTACTACGGTGGGAGGATGGCAGCGGTGGCGCTACGACCACTGGCTGGAGGAGATGATGGCAATAACGAGAAGGCAGCGGTGGTTGTGGCTCACTACAATGAAAGGAATTAGGGGAAAAGGCGGTGGTGGTGGCGGTTATGGCTGTTGCTGGAGGCGCCAGGCAACGGAGAGATGAATATGGGGGTGCCGCCAGATATTGATGGAGGGGCGAAGGCCATGGCGGTGGTGGTGGTCATGGAAGTGGTGGCTGCAGTGTAGATAGGGGCGGCCGCGGTGGAGATGGAAGCGGAGACATACGGGAAAGAAGGGGGAGGTAAGCTCTGGAAGGGGAGGGGAGTTGAGGGTGAGGGGTTTGCTCCATGGGAGAGGGAGCTGAGAGTGAGAGAGATGGAAAGAGAGCATAGGAGTGGGGGTGGTGAGCTCGAAAGGAGAGGGGGGGCTGCTCTCCAAAGGGGATGATAGGTGTGAGTGAGGAAAGAGAGGGAGTTGGGGAGGCGACTGTGAATGGTGAGAGAGGGGGGAGAGAGTTAGGTTTAGGTCATGGGGAGGGGTAGTTATAGAAATTTTAACAATAATAAAAAAATATATGAGAATAAAATTCCTATCCAAGAAATAGTAACAAAATTTTTGAATACCCCAAATTTAAAATCCTTAAAATACACTCATATGCCTATTTTTAAAATAGGGATTTAACATTAGGATATGAGTATGTTATCATATTTTATTACCATTTAATACGATTAGTTTTGAAAAGTAAAAATAAGTAAAAACACTCGACCAAAAATAGTTTGGAGATAATATAAGAAACAAATAAAAATTAAAATAAATATTGATAGAATATAATAGTTTTGGAAAGAAAAAAAACTAACGACGTAGGTTGCTAAGAAAATAATGCACTTAGTAACTTTAGTAATGATAATCAACACGCGTTGTTAGTAGTTGGTGGGATTTTCAATCTATGTGGAAAAAACCTGAAGTGACGAACGTCACTGTGTATCAGAGAAGTCCAAAAAGTCGATGGTGACAAGACGGCTTGACTAAAACTAGTATTAGGCTATGCATTGAGCAGTTACAATATTGACGATATATATCTTGGCGCTGTGTCGTTGGTATAGCGCATCGGAGCTGAAATCCAATTTTGGTGATTTATCAATACTGCTAGATCATGATTGATTGTCATGATTGCCTCAGGATTATGGGGACAAAAATAGAGGTTTCCTAACCTAATTCTAGCATGCAATTAACAAGGAGAGTTATTCATAGGTGGTGCAACTTTTAAAGGAGATGAAGAGTTTTGGGGGTTAATTTGATAGAGAGATTATTTTTGTAAAGTTCTTCATTGGTTCTTTTTTGTCTTCGGTAGTCTTTTGTCCTTATTATAATATATTTTTCTTATTTTTGAAGAGTTATGGTGACCCATGTTGGATCGAGGGAGAAGTTTGTAGGGCAGTTTTTTTTTTTTTTTGGGATGGGGGATAGAGTGTAGCGGAATATGTATACCAAATTAAAATTAAAAACAAGGTTTAGGTAGTTACCAACTAGCAATAATGCAACAATATAGTAAGTGTAAGCCCCCAGTTTTGAATTTTTAATTATTATTTATTTGGGCTAAATAGTTATTTTTAGATTTTATATATTTCAAGACAATATTTATTTTATATTTTATATTATATATATATATATATATATTATATATATATATATATATATATATATATATATATATATATATATATATATAGGGGTAGAGAGGCCGCCCCCTTGCTCGCCACTCCCCCTCCCTTCTCCTCGTATGGTCGGCCGTTTGGCCGGTCGGCCTGCTGGGCTAGCCGCGCCTTCACCCTTCCCCAGTGGCTTCTTCGTCTGGGCTACAACGGAAGGTTTCCCGAGTGGCTTCCCCTCCTCCCACCTCCTCCCTCCCTCCTTGGACTCGCCGCCCCCATCGGCGCATTCGGCGCCGTCGAGCTTGGAAACGGAGTCCAGGTCCCTCCCCCTATATAATATATATGTATATATATATATATATTTTATATATATATATATATATATATATATATATATAAATATATATATATATACATAAAAAAAGTATATATATATATATATATATATATATATATATATATGTATGTATGTATGTATGTATGTATGTATGTATAGGGCCGTTAGCTTCTGACTGAGCTGCGATCTATAGGGCCGTTAGCTTCCGTCGTCCCGTTCGGTTGTGGTTTACTATGATTTTACTCGTAGTCACGTTTACTAGAAGATTCTCGACGGCATGCCATTTTTTTCATGATTTATTCTTGTATTATACTTTCTTTAGGCTTTAATTCTTATATTATTTTTTGTCTTCCATCCATGTTATTTACTGTTATGTTTGGCATGTATATCGTGTATCTTGCTATGTCTCCTGAGGACCTGATGACCTCTCCAGGCTATTGTTGAGATCTGACGTAGGCGTAGTGGGAGCTACATCTTCGGGCTTTCAGGTATCGTTAGTGATGCCTTCTATTATATTCTTTCTTAGTCATATATTTTCATAAGTTCATAGTATAGTTATTATCGTGGATGTTATTATGATTACATGGACATTTATTCTGATTACTTAGCTTATAAGTATTTAAGTTGGACTAGAGTCTATTTAAATATATAGGCGTCATGTTTATGTGTTCTAGTCCTACGTATTTTTGGACTGGGACGTGACATATTTTTGTGGTAGCCCGTGTAGGTCGAAATTTCACAAATGTGTGCAAAGTCATGGTGGTACCTAGGATTGTTGTACTACTGCGAGCATACAACCCATATGAGGAATGGGATTTGAGGGTACATCCACAACTAGGATTATAAGCTTCCCTAGGACTTTTCAGTACAATTGCTTTCATGTTATCATCTTTCTCGACAAGATTGCTTTTGTGCTCTTCCTTCCTATGATTTGAACCCTTCCATGTTGACTCTTACGTAATGCTTTTCATTGGAATAATGTCTTATGGATTGGTCCAAGGAAAATTCAAAAAAATTATATTTATCCTATACTACAGAATCGAAGGTTTTTGCAGCAAAAGAAATACTAGTAAGGCAGGACTTCAGATAATGTCATCATGGTTACATATGTTTCTTGGATTCTACTTAAACCACATCTTATGTATTCTAGTTGACCACTTCTCCTGTATTTCATAAAAAGCTAATTTGGAAACATCTCATGGATTTGACCAAAGATAAGTTTGAGAACCTATATTATCTAGCATGGCACATATATACTGCAGCCATCCATTGAATTATAACATCGGGAGTTTTACAGCCAGATGTGTGCTGGCAGGTGTTCACCATGGACAAAAGTTGTATGAACTTTTTGTATTAATCAAACGAGAAAAGCACAAAAGAAGTCCTAAATAGGAAATTTAAGTACAAATGATTCTGGAGAAGTGCGACGATGGAGATCGAACACTGTAGTGGTTTCTTTACTCCGTTAACGATCTGATGACGAAAAAATTGCTCTGACTCTCTAGATGTCTCTGTGTGGATAATTCGGGCTAGAGATATGAAATGAAGGAAGGCTCCTTCTATTTATAGGCTGGTGAAAAAACTAACCCATGTGCACATATGCGATCTGCGTATGGGTTTTAGGAGTACAGCAGTGCTCCACGCACGAGGATAGAATTGAATCTGTTGTAACTGCACCATTGGACTGCAAATAAGATGACTTATGACAGTAGTTGAGATTGAATTGTTGCTAAAATCTTGGATGGTTGGCATCCGTTCATAGGCATGACTGAGTAAATGGCACGTGGCGTATGTACATTGCTTAAAGGTCTCGTTTGTTGTAACTGATCAGATTTGACCGTGCCTAGGCGGCACTGCGCCTTTGCTGGCCACGTGGTATCCATCGACAAGTATTGCGCTTTATGGATACTACGAAAGCTGTCACCCCCAGTTTTCAAGAACAGGAGTATTTTGGTCATTTTTATTTTTAGAATATTTTTAGATTTATTTTATTATTTATGATATTGATTTGGGGTTATTTGAGTCGGGTTCGAATTTTAACTCAATCCGACTTGTTTCGGAGACCCGGGATAGCTTTGACTCTAGTAGAACCCACTCATTAGTTAGACATGGCCCACATATGACAATATTTAAGTTAGTATGGTTAGACTAAATATTCATGACTAGGTTGGATTAATTAGAGACTCAAACTAGACTAAATTAGCCTCAAATCAAAACCCTAATTTAAATTGAACCAATAGGAGCCATAGAGGGCATTTTCGACATTTTAAAATGGGGACAAACTTTCCATATGTGGCCGGCCATGAATAGGAGGGGATGAGTCACTTCTCATTTGTTCTTAGCTATAAATTTTCTCTCTCTTGTTCTTCCCCAAATTTGAGAGGAGCCTCTATTGATTTCATCCCCAAATCAATCCTTTCCTCCATCAAAACTTCATCGTTTCTTCTCTACTCCATGAAGGGAGGGTGCTAGCCAAGTTTGGGAGGATTGGGATTTGGTTCGTGTCCATTTGGAGATCCCTTCGTGTCGGTGTCGTATCGGAAGGAGTTCCTTTGGATTTTACCTCCCGGAAGGTAAAATCTACCCTCTATTTCAATCCTACATGCATATAGGATTATTTTGAACCCATAGAAATGACCCCCCATGGTTGTGTCTCCATTTGTGTCCATTTTGAGTCCATTTGGGGATGTTTAGGAGTGTCCTTGTTGTGTCCATGTGGAAAACCCCCAATTTGGACACACTTTGTGTTGTCTTTATGTTTGAATGATTTATACATGTTTTAATCTCATATTTTTTTATGTTATAAATGTTGTTCTTGAGTGTCTCTTTATATTTGAGAGTATATATATATAGGTGTCTTGATATATGTATATATATATAGGTGTCTTGATATATGTATATATATATATAGGTGTCTTGATATATGTATATATATAGGTGCCTTGATATATGTATATATATATAGGTGCCTTGATATATGTATATGTATGTAGGTGTGTGTGCAGATGTGTATGTATATGTAGGTGTGTTGTGAATAGAGAGTGAGAAGAGATGAGAGTGCAGGAAGGGGGAGTAGAGTTGCTGCCTTGGCAGTATCAGGAACAGCAGTAGCTGCTGTCCTCAGGACAGCAGCAGCATGTATTCGAGCAGCAGTAGCAGGGCATTATTGCCCTGTTTGAAGGTCAGTAGTATATCAGCCTCCCATTTGCATTCCATCCATTCATCCATCCATTCAGCCATCCATTTGTATTCCATCCATTCATCCATCCATTCAGCCATCCATTTGCATTCCATTCAGCCATCCATTCAGCCATCCATTCATCTATCCATTCAGCTATCCATTTCCATTCCATTCAGCCATCCATCCCTTCATCCATCCATTCATCCATCCATTCAGCCATCCATTTTACTATTTTATTCATTCCTCCATTAATCCATTTCATCCATGTATCTATATGAACTCAGTCCCATATAAATCCAATCCAGTCACCACATTATATTATTCAATCCACCCTAAATTGATCTCCATATGTATCAATACATATTCAGTCCACTCTCAAATTCCTATACAATTCATCCAATCAACCATCCACATACAAACTATTCCATATCACCACACATCCATTCACCCTCTTCATCACATACAACCATCAATCAATATTCATAAAACAGTCACTTAACCCCCTTCATGTTATGTGTGTGTGTTAGTTAGTGAGTTAGTGAGTTGAGTGTTTAGTTAGAAGAGTATGTTAGTGGTTAGATAATATGTTAAGGTTGGGTAATAGGATGTGGTTTTGTGTTAGAGAGTGAGGAAATTGTGGAAGATATGTTAGTAAGGTTTTATATTAGAAGTTTTGTACTAGAGTTAGATGTGGGCTAGAGTGAGCGTGAGAGGTTGAGGTATCTTGTGATACTAAGATGGTATCACAAGATAATTAGGATTTATCCTATGAAAGGGTAAAGTTCTAAGATACTTCAAGTTACGAAGTTAGAGTGTCAAGATACCAAGATATGGTATTGAGATACGGGGGTATGGTATTAGGATACCATGATGAGGTAGATGATAGCCTAGAAACTAAGGTAGAGGCTTGGTAATGAGTTTACCTTGGTAAGGTAATAGGGTAAGTTAAGATAATTACCTAGAAGCTAAGGTATGAGTTTAACAGTTTAAGATATAGTTAGAAATTGTTTCCCTTGGTTGGTAATGGTCAGGATTAGTGCTTTTAGACTAGTTTTGACCTCGGTTGACCGTTTTGACCAAAAGTCAACAAAAGTCAACCGAAAGTCAAACTTAGCCTAAAAGTGACTAGAACTTGATCGGACTCAACCAGAGTTGACCAGTTGACTGAAAGTCAACTATTAGTCAATATTAGACTAGTTGGACCTAGAGTTGACCAGAGTTGACCAGTTGACCAAAAGTCAACTGTAAGTCAACCTTTGACCCAGATTGACCTAATTTGACTTGGATTGACTTCCTGTGACCTTGTTTGTTCTAGTTTAGCTCAGTATGACCTAGTATGACCTAGTTTAGCTTAATGTGACCCAGATTGACGTAGTTTGGCTTAGACTTGCATGTCATGACTAGATTAGCTTTCCTTTCATTATTAAACCCTGCTTTGACGCATGATATCTCATCTTTAGGTCTTTGATTACTTTGAGCATCTGTTCACCTTATCAGCTCAGGACCACAGGCGAGTACATTTACTGATAGTTTTCATTATCTTGATATCTGCTATATCTGATTCAGTTGTAGTGTCTTACTTGATTTCCCGACACGATGGTTCACGGATTAGTATACGTCGGATCCTGGCATGAGATGTTGTTCCTGGATTACTTGGTATATTGGTACATTATTCAACTTATTACCTGTACTTGTATAGACATGGACTTGGGAGCGGGCTGGCCTCCTGCTCTTGAGTCCCGTATCTTGACGTGTCATGTCCGGATCCATTATACTATTCGGGGATGGAGAGTTATTAGTGGTTGTGTGATCAAAATCCCTACTTGCTCTTCATACTTGTACTTGTTACTTGTTCATAGCTATACCCTCGCCTCACGACGGGTAAAGCCGGACCCTACTTGTTCATAGCTTTCCATGGTGGTCGGTCTGATCCTGCTCCGTTGTACACTTGTTCATAGCCGGTCAGATGGAAAGCCTGATCCTGATTCCCAAGCCGATCATATAATGTACTAATAATTCATGGCACATTTTATATTTATTTTATTACATGAGGCTAAGTTCTGTTTAGGAGAAGGGTTACAATCCCGGTCCTTGTTTGGTTTACGGGTTGTAACTTGGCTTCCGGAATAGCTCCCAAGTCATCCTATAAATTGTCGTCCTATTCAGTACTCACATACTGTTATATATATTTCCTATTGATTTTGTCTTGTATTGCAATATATTGTCTCTTATAGAATTTGTCAATTCATATGGAACTGCTGTTAGTGTTTGTACTTGCTCATTTTCCTGACAGAATACCGTTGATATATTACAGATGATTCAGAGGCAGACTGCTCGACCTACTATGGGGTCGGGGCAGATGGAGACTTGGGCCAGGACTGTGGCCTGATAGTTGAGCCACTAGACTTTGCACACCCGGACTAGTATAGCTTAGTAGGTTTACCTGGACTGCGATCCAGCTGGTGTTTTCAGACTGTAGTTTTTATATTATATTTTGAGTTTCTGTGATGTGTTTATATCTCTGAGCTTGTGTTGGATCTTCAACTCATTTCCTGTTTTACTTCTATCATATTTCCATTTCGTGTTATCTATCATAGTTTGTCTTGTGAATGAGTTATGCCATATTATATTCCTCCGTGCGGAGATGACAGGTACCCTTATACTGTTTAGTTGTAGTATTTACAGACGACCTATACAGCGTTCTACCGCCGATTCTGTGGTGTAGGCTGGACGTACCCACGTACTCGTGTCCCTAATCAGGGTGCGGGTCGTGACAAAAGCTATGCTCCTTAAGTGCCATAGAGGCTATGCTATTTGAACACAGCTCTGGGTATTCGAAAGCTGCACTTTTGAGTGCCATGGAGACTGTACATTTGGGTGCTGCTTTCTTTGACGGAGTCAACAACAGATATCTAATAGCTGACATTTGACAGCTGACAATTGATATTTGACAACTGTCAGCTGTCACATTGTGTCATCGTTCCATAAATGCTGAAGTGATGGCTTGGGGTTATGTGCTCGTAAAAATACGCTTTTGGTTGTTGTGCCATTGAGACACTATGCTTCAGGAGCGGCACTATGCTCCACAAGACTGCATCTTTGTAGGCTGTGCCTTTAAGGCACTTGGGTCAAACTCCCAAAAGTTTGCCGATGCGTGGGGCTTGAAAATGATGACTTTTGATCAGGATTCGACCAAAAATTAAATGTTGCAGATTCATTGTCGTGAATGTAAGGTTCACCCAATTAATTCAGAGCCTTTGACTGTTTGCCACTTGGCGCATGGGTTTGACCGCACACGACCTATAAATAGGGGTATTTTTGGTAAAAACTCATTTGTTTATTTTTCCTCCCCACTTCATGTTGGAGACTTCATTGTACCCCGATGACTATCAGCTTTTTCCTTGACTAGTCTGGCAATAATTGTGTCAGTCATGGGCTAGGATCGTAGATCTCTTATTCAAGGAAGTGGCCAGTTTGATAAAGAACTTCTTTAGAAGACTAAGATGAATTCGACTGACTACGAGCAGAGCAGTCCTTAATCGTGTAGTGTGCTAGCTGCGTTCTATCCCGAGACAAAGTCGAGTGCCAAGATGTTGAATACCGGGTTTGGATTGAATGCCAATCCGGCCTGTTTAACCAGTGCCTGATTTACATGGAAGATGAGCTGCGCACGCTACCATCATCTAATCCATATGGCAGAGGTGTTGCACATACTACCAATGGCTCATCCATGTGACCGAGGAAGGAGATGTGCTTATGCTGCTAGCGACTGATTCACATAGCAGAAGTGGGTCATGCGCCTACCTTGAATAATTAAGGCAGGCCGAATTTTGTAGTAGATTCTCCATGTAATCATAAGTATCAATAAAAATCCACTTATGTAATATATTTCTAATGTATTGTAATCATGAATATCAATAAAAAAATCATTTTTATGCACTTTCAGTATTGTGCAGTAGTTTTCAGGAGCATAAATCTTGTTGTCTGGCTGTGCCAATTTTGTGTGTGCAGAGTTTACTCCTCATAGGGATGCGCTCTTTAGCTCTGTGCCTAGTTGTCCATAGCGCAAAATGTGTGTAACTTTCCGATGCTGCTATAAGACCCCCATCAAAGTTTTTAAACTTGCATAAGTTTGAAATACTTTAAATCAAAGAAGCATGGGTTGACACGTGGACTAGTTTTGAATTTTGGTGCACAGGGCATGAAGTGTGCAGGGCTCATTTTGACAGGCTGTCATCATTAGTATGGATAGCCGTCATCATTAGTGTAGACATCCGTCATCATTAATGTAGATGACGCCTCATTTTTTGGAAGAGATCTGTAGGGATTTCATGCCGCCACTTTATACGTTTTGAAGCGTCTCCTGAAACCGAAGCATTCACAGAGGGGCTCACGAAGCTGGGGCAGTACGCGAAGGGAGCTGCATATGCGTGAGATCCGGTGCGGCTGTCCTCAGGTGGAGGCGCGGAGAGCGGGCGACGCGGACCGGCCTGCACGGAGTGGTACGGCGGCCGCAGGACTGGCCGTGCGAACGCGGACGACGGTTTTGCGGAGGCTCACCAGCGCGGTCATGGCGGGGAGCTCTAGATCTGTGGTGGAGGGGTGCTCACGAGGGAAGCTCGACTCCTCTCGTGGCAGTCGGGATCTCGACACGGGCGGTATTCGCCGGACTGTCACGATCCGCACCCAGTGTAGGGACACGAGGAGTGGGTACGTCTATCCTACGCCGCAGTGTCGGCAGTAGAACGATATCCTAGGTCACAACATCTAACACAGTATAAGTATAACTGCACAAGATATACTCTCCGTACGGAGGACAATATAGAAGGTACATCTCAATCACAATCTAAGGTAGAAATAGCATGATATGATAATCTTCAAAAGAAATACAAAGAGAAGGGAAACAAGTCTAAGTGTCTATACGACACAACAACAACATCCAAAAACATAATACATCACCAAGTCCAAATGAAACAAACAACAGAAAGTAAGATAACTGCTAGCTAACTAGCCTAAGCTAAAGGGATGGTGTCATCAACTGCTGCAGGGTCCTCCTGTGGAATCAGCTTACAGGTATCATCTATGTAGGCTTCGTAGTAAGTGGTGCAAAAGTCCTCCTCGTCCTCTGTAATATTTTCAACATGTCTAGTCAGGACTGGAACGAGCACAATACATCTCATGTAGTTCATAACACAGCAGGAAAGTATAAAGCATGCAAAAGAGTAAGATACATGAACTGTAAAAAAAGATGTACATGAAAACAGAAAGATATTTGATAATTGGAAATATATACATGATAGGTAAGAACTGTAATTGACTAGTGATTTAGAGCACAATATGGTTATGGAAACAGGTTGGGTGGCACATGAATAAGCTATAGAGTTCACATGAATAATCTACTAGAGATATGTTCCACATAACCAATTCTACTCACACATGCCCCAATCAATACACAAGGATCCATTTAAGTTATGTTACGTACATGATTTCACGTGGGCTCAATAAATGAGTGCACATGAATAATTTGCACATGAGGGGCTCAGCGATCATGAGAGTACATGAATCACATGAGTGCACATGCATGAATAGTGAAAGCACAGGAATACATGATATACGTGAAAAGCACTTGACATGATGTATCCGATGCTCCCGAGAGGGATAACATCTCATGAAAAGATCCATATAGTACCAATCCGTGATAACATCGTGACAGCATCAAGTAAAGTAATCTAGAGCAAGAATATAAATCCTAACAAGTATGAAACGATCAGAGAATGTACTTGCCTGCAATCTGAATGTCTGTGAGAATATACTGTCTAAAACGAGGTATCTGAGTCCTATTTAAAGCACACAGGTTATGATGTAATCCAAAATGTAATAATTGAAATTGGTAATGCAATCTATATGATTCTAGTCAACTCTAGTCAAAGTTTAGTCAACTCTAGGTCTAGCCAATCTATACCAATACCATATATCAATATAGATATCATATATATACAATTAATATATCAAGTATACATACAAATCAAAAGATATATATATATATATATATATATATATATATATATATATATATATATATATACACACATTACTTGTATACATGTATACTTACATTCATTGTTCATAAAATGTAGGCATACATTACATATCATGTATGCCTATGCTACACTAAATTAAATTACCTACATGCATACATTAGATACTTGCATACATACATGTATTCCTACTTGTCTACATTACCAATGCATTAGGTTACCTATATAGATTACCTTACATATCATGTATGCATAGATGCATACATACACTCATGCATGCCTACTTGCATTCATATATGCATATTGCATTCATTCATACATACCAAACATGCATGACATTATATATATCATTCATTACATTCACATGTTATATATGCATAGAAAAGAGGGAAAAATTAAAGGAAAGAGAGGACTAAAATTACAGGACAGTGAGGTGAAGAACGAAAGGAAAAATGAAGTGAATGAACATAGTGTTCTCAGTTTTGGTACTCAAAGTTAACATGTAACTAATATGAAATCAAAATCAGGTTTTTCTCCATACAAACTCAGTTAAACTCAATAAATCCTGAGAACACAACTCAGGTATCACATTATATATTCAGTTGACAGGTTATTCATGCATTTAATCTCAGATAATACTTCAAGTTCTGACTAAACCTGAGACTTCTCAGGTTAATTCTCTCATTCGATTCTCTGGTTATAAGTATCAACATCAACTCCCAAACATTTATATCAAGCTAACTTGCAATTATCTTCAGGTATATAAAGTAGTCTCAGGTTTATATCAAACAAACTCATGTAATACAAACATTCCCAGGTAATACTCATGTGAAATCTTAGTTAAAAATATCAAACCCAAACACTTATCTCGAAACCCAGGACCAATTTTAGTTACCATTTGAAGTCTCAGTTCAACAAAGGAAAATCAGATATCATATTGTACCAATCTCAGGTTAATATCACATTAGGTTCAGTTTCACATTAAAATCAAATAAACTCAAGTTTAACATTATGTGAATTTTAGGTTAATACAAATTCGAACTTCAGGTTATATGAAACATTCCCAGGTTTCAGTTTGGAACCAAACTCTCAGTTTTAACTGAAGAAAACTCAGGTTAACATATATGGTTCTCAGTCTACAGGTTTAACCTGTAGGTTTCAGTGAACTCAGGTTTTTTCCATTTTCTTCCCAGATTCAAGTATTAGGAACCCCATTAATCAAATGAAAACCCAAACTCAAAATCAAATCAAAAACTCAAGGTTAAACTCAGATTTTAAGCATGAAACCCAACTTTGAATATCAGGGAACACTCAGTTTTATTCAAAAATTCTAATTCACAATCACCTAGCAGTAAACAAAGCTTAGAACATACAAAACCCATATATCATCCTAGCATCTAGCACACAAAATCATAGTTCTAATTAGCATTTAAACTTAGATAATAACATTTAAAAACTCAACAGTGTTAACATCCATTATGTATCAGTAATGTGAAATCGAGCAATACAAAACCCCAATCGACTCAAAACATGAACCAAAGTTCAAACAGAGGTTAGATACAAGTCATGTGTGTCAGGGGAAGGTTTCTTGTGTCCACAAATCTGGACACGAGTGTCAAAACT
This sequence comes from Iris pallida, assembly GCA_029216955.1. Taxonomy (NCBI): domain Eukaryota; kingdom Viridiplantae; phylum Streptophyta; class Magnoliopsida; order Asparagales; family Iridaceae; genus Iris; species Iris pallida. The sequence continues at coordinate 13,883 of JANAVB010033656.1, forward strand.
CAATTCGAGCTCAGTGTCAAAGAACTATCAGAATACTATGTCGTGCAGTGGGGTCGGTTCAAATTAGACACGATATAGTGTGCCATTGGCCACGTGCTCGTGTCCACATGGAGAGTAAGGATAGGGCTTCGTGTCTGTCACCCTAAATTTGGTACACAAAGTTGTGTGTCCTAGATACCAAGGCGTATCAGAGACGAATTCGAACAGTGTATAGAACAGTGAAGAATCAGTGCACGTGCGAGAACTCTCTCGACATGACACAAAATGTCGTAAAACTTGAGAGGGTCCTGACAGTGTCTACCCCCACCTCTGTGCCAAGTGGCACATGTCCACGTGGCCTACAAAGGAAGAAATTAGGCTCGGGTAGCAGGGCACAGCACGGGGTCTCGTGCTGCGTGCCCAGTCCATGTTTGGACACGAAGACGATACGAAAATGTGTTCAGTCTTCACAAAAGTCATTACATATATCTAGATCTACAAATTCATGTAATTAGTTTTGCATTTTACAGAAATTCATTTCTTTGTGATATTTCACCAAATACTTTACATAGTACACCGATACGTGTCCGATACGCATACCTAATGGATTCCAAATCCTACCAAACTTGAGGGATAGGTCCTTGGTACCTAAATGAATGCAACTATGGAAAGAAAATTGAATTTTGAATCAATTTGAGGGATTTTACCTATTAAGAGTAAATCTCAATGAATAGCCTATGAATAAGAGTCCTTCTTCAATCTCCTATTGTCCAATGCTCCTCGAATCCTTGTTAACAAGCCTCCACTAGCCTCTACTACTGTAGGGGAGTCCAATGCAATTGGTTTGGTCCAATTTGGAGGAGAAATGAAGAATTGGTGAAGATTTGGGGAAGAACACTACTAGGGTTTGTGCAAGGATGAAAAAAAAGGCAAGAATTTGAGAGGAGATGATTAAATAGAGGGGGGGACTCTTGATGGCTGTTAGAATGAGATAGGGTTAGGGTTTTGGAATTATTGGATGAGTGGCTAAGGCTTCTCTCCATGTAATCAAGTTGAATCAAAGGCTCAAAACAAAACTAGGTTTCCTTCTACTAATATCTAAAAAAAATATCCTACTTACATAATATCTAGATATTTCTAATCTTGGCACTTAGTAGGAATGTTCTAATCAAGATTCTAACCTCATGACTAATCTATATTAGGTTAAACTTCTAGGTCAAGTCTCAAATAAATAATTACCACATATTTAATTAATAAAGTTCAATTTCACAAAACTGTCAAAATGACCAAAATACCCCTAGGCTAAAAAGTGATAAAATGTAATTCTAATCACATGACTAGGCTCCCATGGTCATGGTTAGTCTCTAGGCTTATAAATTCTAGGGTTGCACTAGTTAACCATCAAAATCACAACTCAACATTTTAAATAGTTTTAAATAAATTAAAATTCCTCAAAAATCATTAACTTGATTTAAATTACATTATTAGATGATTTAATTACAAAAGTTCAAAATTACTCTCATTTTATAAAAGTGGGTGTTACACGGACGCACGGCGACGGAAGCGACCAGGTGATGGTTTTCTATCTTCTTATTTTCTTTGGTATTGGATTTGGTGGTTGTGGTGGTTGGTTTGGGACCGGAGGTCGGCCGGAAGGAGCGTTTGGGTTGCGACGATGGTGGTGATAAGGATGATGGTGACCATGAAAGTTTTGGTGGTCGAAAGGAAAGGGTTATGGTGGTGTTGCGTGATGATGGCGACAGGGGGAGATGGGAAGTCGGGGTCTGTTGATGGCGAGGGTGTTGCTGTGGTTGAGAGGAGAGGTGGAGGTGGTGTCGTCGGGAGGTAGGGTGGAGGCTGTGGGAGTCTTGGGGTTGCCACGGGTTAGGTTTAGGATTTGATTATGTCAGGGATGTGTCCGACATGAAATTCTCAATGTACATGTTTCAATATGGAATAAGAATGGTGGACAATGACACGATGCACAGTTTGGTGGAGAATGTTTGTGTTGCAAAATTTCCATGAGAAGGAGCAATAAGGGCTCTCCTTATATAGGAGGTGGAAGCCCTAGTTAGATATGGATTAGAATAGTTTAAAAAAATCTCATGTGGATAATCACCCCTTTATTCGATTCGATCTAAATTAATATAGATAAAATCCAGAAGCTATTTTAAGATAAAACCGATAAATTCAATATTATCATTTTCAATCTACATATTTAGTCAAGTATTAAATCAAACTAAATTTTAAATATCTTTTTCATGAATATTAATATATAGTAATATTAAATTTCAAAAATTATGATAATTACTTAAATATTGGAATATATTTTTATAAATAAATAAACTAATTATAATTAATATTCAAAAATCGAGTGGGCAGGAAATGAATTTCATGTCACTTGTACAAAATAATATATTTACGTGAAACAATAGTTTTCGGAATTACTACTTATATTTGCACCATTTAATAAAAATAACCCTTTTTAAATAACGCTTGCCAAAACTCGATGCGATGCAATAAATCAAATATTTAGATACTTATTTTTCTATAAAGAAAATCTTTTAATAAAATAAAAAATATATGCCATCTCATAATTTCGCACGCGACGTTCAATACGAATAACGTGAACTCGTCCACGACGTACAATTACGAATACAAAAATCGATACCAAATTTATTTAGGAAAAAATCATAGTAGAAATTTAGGGGTTTTACAGAATACCAGTATCCATCGTTTCAGATCGGAATGGTCGTTTTGTATCATGTCTCTCGTGTAGTCTTCAGTCAGCAATAGGAATCAAGTTTAACTTTAGCTTGGCTTGTCATCCTCAGACCGAGGGCCCAACAGAGAGGGTGAATCAGATTCTCGAAGACATATTACGCCTCTGTGCAATCGACTTGAAGTTAAGCTGGGACGTTCATCTACCGTTGGCCGAATTTGCATATAACAATAGCTACCAGTCTAGCATCCAAACGGTGCCGTATGAAGCTTTGTATGGCCAAAAGTGCAGATAATCCATTTGCTAGGATGAAGTCGGGGAACAGTAGATACTCGGACCGAAACTAGTGGAACAGACTATAAAAAAAGTTAATTTGATACGGAAGAGATTAAAGAAAGCACAAATTCGGTAGAAAAGCTATGCCGACACTCACAGACGACCGCTTGAATTCCTGGAAGGCGATCACGTGTTTCTGAAAGTAATGCCTATGCGAGGAATCACGAGATTTGGAGCTAAAGGAAAATTGAGTCCAAGATTTGTCGGTCCTTTCGAGATATTGAAGCAAATCACCCCAGTAGCTTACCAGATTGCATTATCACCGGCACTGTCAGATGTGTCACGACCTACACCCTGTTTAGGGGCACGAATACGTGGGTACGTCTAGCCTACGCTACAGTATCGATGGTAGAACACTGTGTAGGTCGTCTGTAATATCTAACATCTAACAGATATGGAAACATGTCATCTCCGTACAGAGGAATAATATATCATCTAAAACATAAACTTAAACACAGGCATCTAAGGAAGATGATAGCATGAATGGAAAGAAGATAAAATGATGAAATAAAGTTTAATGTCATAAGTTAAATACAACAGATTCTAAAAGTCTATAAATAAGTACATAACCCGAATAATATAATAAGTCTCAAAAATATCAAGACTGGAGACAGATCAAACAATAGTAAAACTATCTAACTAACACTCACCTAGGAAGGCATTGGGTCTCCAGAGCACAGTAATAAGTAGGACATGTATCCATGAGCTCGTCAACAAAAAAAATCCAGTCAGGATTGGAACGAGCTCATCTCCTTTAGCAGTTCCAAATAAATGATAAAGACTATAAAACAGTTATAGCAAGTAATACTTGATGAATTTGAAAAGATTAAGACAGAAAATAAAATAGAACAACAGTTTAACTAAATAACAAGGAAAGTAAATACAGTGAATCAGAAGAGCATGGCAAGGAAGACTGTAAATAGAGATAGCTAAACTAGAATAATATGATGTGAGTCCAATCATATAACATAAGACAATGTGAATCTAGTACAAGATATTAATCCACTGTGTTTTAAAGTACTGCTTTCAACATGTAAACTGCTAGTAGGTAAATACAGCACATCGTACGGTTGGCAAGCGTGCGACGACTATCTGTCATGATTAGACGAGAAGTGAATACGGTACATCGCACGCTTGGCCTAACGGTAACGACTATCTTTCTTGTAGGGGTGGTTCTTGTTAAATACGTCACATTACACACTTGGCCTAGGGGTGATGGCTATCTTGCTTGTAGGGTGGTTCTTGTTGAATATGACACGTCGCACGCTTGGCCTAGCGGCGACGGCTATCTTGCATGTAGTAGTGGTTCTTATATGATTAGAAATATTTACATGTTACTCGAGTATTTTTTGCCCTGATAAGTACAAGTGAATCCATATTCCGACACATAAATAGGGTACGAGTCTAATTATAAAGTAAGTGGTGCTTGTAGGTGTTTCGATTAGGTGGTTCCAATGAGTGGTTCTAGTAGTAGGGGCTAGATGAATCAAATACATGTGTTGCAAGTGAATAAATCCGGAATACCAATCCGTGTTGTGACAAAGAATCAAATAGAACTATACTATAAGCTGAATCATAATCATCATCAAGTAAATGCAAACTATCAGAGAATGTACTCGCCTGATATCCTAAGCAACGATTGAGGATCGATGTCCGAACCGACGTCACAAAGACCTAATATGATTTTACAGAGTTACTTGGTGTTCTAGAGTAAATAATATATTTAAATATATTAATTATGTTCTTCTAGGCCTTCTCTAGGTCATGGGAGACCAACTAGGTCAAAGCTAGTAAAACTAGGTCATACTAGTCTCTATATTTATAATTTCTAATAATACGAATTACAAGTTGTAGGTTATTAAAATATTAAGTTTGTACCTCGCTATTCGTACATCGAAATCTATGACATGTAAATCAAGACAAGACGATCAACCGTAAGGTTAATAATCTTATCTTGGCGATCCACATGGTCATCTTGTCAATTTTAGTGATATGAGATCACTGGAATCGACTAATCTCAATTTTGATACACGGATTTCGAAATACGAACATAATAAGAATTGGTTATAACTATTAGTGATACATATGGAAAAAATCTACAGAAGTTGTCGGATGATAAAACAAACATCACCAACGTGTCCAGAATGGTCAAATTAGCTTGCTTAGCCTAACCATAAGTCAAATTTGGACACAGGAGCAAAATGGTAATTTTGGATCAAAATAATGTCCGTCGTTGGACTCACTTTGCACCAAAAAATGTGCTAGGATAAAAGTCTACTAAACCTAGCAAATTATATGTTCACGTATCCAAAATGACGATACGAATCTAACGGTATATCCGAAATATAATTCCGTTGACCGATCCCAAAATGATCCGTTGACCCAGACATTGGGACTCGATTTGCACGAAAATATGTGTCGGAGCCAAATCCTCAAAATATAGCAAATATATGTCAATGAGTCCATAATTATGATACGAACCCAACAGTATATCCAAAATTGGATTCCGATGAGCCAATCTCAAAATGACCCGTTGACCCGGACGTTGGGACCCCAGTTTGCCCCAAAATACGTGTCGGGGTCACGTTTCTCCAAACTCAGCAAATTATAAATAAATTTTTGCTAGAACGACACCACGACTCCATTGGTGGTGTCAGAACTAGAATTGAGAGTCCCGGGTTCAAATTTAGAATTTTATAAGTTGGAAATTATGATTTCGAGAGGCCAACTTTGGCGTCAATTTCAACCAACCAAACAACGTCCAATGAAGCTGAAACTTATGTGGCACGAAGGTAGTTTTACTGCTATGTGCAGGAGTTGGTGGTTCATCAATCGAAGGTTCAGAGAGAGGGAAATGAATCTGTAAAGTTGGCTCCACGAATATGTCCAAAAATAACGTAATTTAAATGGTCAACTTGGCGGCCGATTTTGATCTATCAAACGATCGAATTAACTGTTGAAACTTTAGGAGAGCGAAGGGATATATACCAAGATTGTGAGAAAGAAACAGATCGATGATCCAACGGTCGAATTGCCAGAAAATACGTAGAAAGTTGTTGTTCCGAGGCACAATTTTGTCTTCTCCAAATCGTGCATCATGACCGGATTTCGATCCCCAAGTCGAAATCAACTCGTTGTTTGCACAATGAGCCAGCCACTAGCGAGAGGGATGTGCATGGGTGGTCGTCTGTGGCTAAGGCGTGGTCGTCGGACTCGTGAGGTGTCGATTGACGGTGGAGTTGCTGCCGTTGCTACTGCCAATGCGCCTGCTGTTGCTGCAGGGCCGCGCGCGCGCTGCTGCTTGCTAATGCAGGCTGTGTATGGTGGTGGTAGAGTGGCTCATAGCCTATCGCCGGTGGTGGTGCACGGCCATAACGTGGCAGCGGGCGGCCAAGCACTACCTCACGTACGTGCTTCTCACACAGTTGTTCTACACGTAGCCATGGCAATGGCTAGCTGTTGTCGCGGGAGAGTTACGGGGCGTACGGCCACCGCGAGGAGAGCACAGTCGAGTGTGGCCGGAGTATTATAGGGGTGTGGGGGTTGACTGGTGTTTTGATCCATTAGAGAGAGGAGGAAAAATATGAAGAGGCTGCTGAGTGAGTTAGAAGGATGGGGTGAGTGAACGTTCTTGTAGGAAAATAAGGGTGGATGGATGGATGAGAGTTGGAAAAAAAAAGAATGGTTGTGATGATGGTAAGCAACCCTAGAATTAGGGATGAGGCTGTTATACTCCAAGTAAATAAGAAGAAGGAGCAATAGTTGATGAGTTGAGGGCTTAGGCTGGGTGCAATTGGGTTTGGGCCTATCAGTAGGCTTGTTTAGGAGTTTGGGTTTTATGGGGAAATATCATTTAACATTAGGGCTTAGGGTTTAGCTTCCTAAATTAGCCATATAATTATTTATATATATACCTATATTTGTCATCTAATTACCACTACTCTACTTTAATAATAATAATAATAATAATAATAATAATAATAATAATAATAATAATATAATAATAATAATAATAATAATAACATAAAAATAGTCCTATGTATAATAATGGTAACAATATAAGAATTTGGGGAGGTCACATCTACCAATTTATTATAGAGGGGGCTTAAGACCCGACCAATGTATATATATAATATATAAGGTCTTGAGAACCCGAAAAGGATTATCTAGGTCAATATTCGAATTGAGGTAGGAAGGACCTTAACAACTAAAGTAGAGTTTATTTAAGGGAAATATGTATAAAATGGAATAGTCATACTGGTAGCAGCAACTCACATCTAAGCACTATAGTAATTTAATATAAAATTTACACCATGCAGGTAAAACAAAATTATTGGAAGAGGGGGTGGTTTTGGTTAGATTGGGTCATGTTTGGGCTTGGCACGATCATGACTATAATTTAAGTCATTTACGATCATTGATGAAATAATAGTATGAGGGAGCTCAATTGGATGGCACATAAGTGGCATGTGTGTAGTTGGCTCAAAATGGGTCAAAACTATATATTGGATCGATTAGGTTGGATCGATGTCGAGCCCAGAAATCAATTGAAAGTTAGGTCAAGTTTTACGGTAAATGGTCAAATGACCTAAATTGACCAGAAAATTGTGCGATATAAATATAATGCAAGGGAATAAGCTTGAGTGGGACATCATATACCAAAATGAAGATAATCTTGTCTGCTACAAAACTCATAAAGGAAGTTTTGAGAGGTTGATATCTCTGACACTCCAAAAATTAAAGTAATGGAAAAGTTTATTTAATGATCAAAACTAATTATATTTATTTGAAATAATTTATATAAAATTTTAAAATAACCCTAAAATTTAGGAGGCTTACATCCTACCCACCTTACAAAAATTTCTTCATCAAAATTTAAAATCATATGATAGCTGTCAAGCTATATTATGTAGTTTATAAGGCTACCATACTCAATCTGCTACCTTTGTGATCACCGCTTCTGTTTCTCGACATCCTTACAATTATTTTTATTAGGTCATCCTCGAGATATGTATATATGTCAATAATGCTTGGTTACCAGCCATATTTTATTTTATTTTTTCAATCGCGGTTGTAATAGTTGGGTTCCTTATCCTTAAGTATCCTTATTCTATCAACCGCCAGCTCTTAGTGTTAATTGCCTTCAATCCTTCTGTACTGCTTCTTCTTGATATTATATGTTCAACATATATCATTTGGGCCTAGTCAGCCTAGTCACCAAATCTTACATGTGCTAAATCCTCATGATTGTGAATATATTATTCTGATTTGTCATTCGTATTTAAAACAATCATTGTCTCATTATTTTATCATAATTAATTATCCACAACATAATCCTTTAATTCTTTCTTGCAGTCACTTTCAATACTCTATCCCGTATCGCGAGCATTAATGCCTATCCTAGAAACTTAACCCAATTAACTTATAAGGAAATTTACCCGCTCTGGACTACCCAAACATTTCAGTCACACCAACAACAAAACCTAGTTATACTATATAATATAAACATGAGGTTGTCCATTTTAGTTGTCTACAAGGGCCTAAGACTGGGTCGAGCAATCCATATCAGTATTCAAACAAGTTAAGGGTCAAGTAAGACAAGAAAGATTGTCGAAATATCGCCAAGAACGGTATGAGGCCAAACGAGATGCATAGGTGTAGTCCAAGTAAATCCAAGAACATGTACCTCCGTAATTATGTCATGTGAAGTTACTACGCGCAGTATGCATCTGGCTGCGATTAACTTCCTTGTTCCATAATACGACGGATGGCTGCAGTGCACAGCTGCCACGCCAGATAATATAGGTTCCCAAAACTTATCTTGGCTAAATCCTTGAAATATTTCCAAACTTACTTTTGCAAAGTATAAAGAAAGGTCAATCAAAATGCATAGGAGTGGTCAAGTAGAATCCGAGAAACATATGTAACCATGATGTCGTCGTCTGAAGTCCTGCCTCGCAGTATTTCTCTTACTGCAAAAACTCTCGATTCCGTAATACAAGGATAAATATACCTTTTCGAACTTTTCTTTAGACTAGTCTGTAAGACATTTCAATAATTACCGAAAAGGAATGAGAATAATTACTCGAGGGGTCCACAGGAATGAGTTTAGTCAAATCACAGGAAAGATGGAACTCAAAAGCAATCATGTCAAAAAAGATAACATGAGAGCAATCATGTTGTAGAATCCTAGAGAACCAATAATCCTAGTTGGGGTGAATCATCAAATCTTATTTCTCAATTGGTCACAGGCTCGTAGAGTACACCTATCCTAAGTACCAATAACAACTTCGTACATTTTACGAATATGTGACCTGCATGGGCCACCACAAAAACATGTCACGATCCGCACCCAGTTTAGGGGCACGAGTACGTGGGTACGTCCAGCCTATATCGCAATATCGACAGTAGAATGATGTATAGGTCGTTGTAATATCTAACATCTAACAGATATGGAATAACCTGTCATCTCCGCACGGAGGAATAATATATCATGTAGAACATAAACTTAAACATAGACATCTAAGGAAGATGATAGCACGAATAGAAAGAAGATGAAATGATAAAATAAAGTTTAATGTCATAAGTCAAATACAACAGATTCTAAAAGTCTATAACTAAGTATATAACCCGATAGCATAATAAGTCTCAAAAATATCAAGACTGGAGACAGATCCAACAATAGTGATACTATCTAACTAACACCCACCTAGGAAGGCTATGCTACTCTGTCGGGGGATCAACTCCTTGGGTCTCCAGAGCACAGTAATAAGTAGGACATGTATTCATGAGCTCGTCAACTGAAAAAATATACAGTCAAGATTGGAACGAGAACATCTCGTCTAGTAGTTCCAAATAAATGACAAAGACTATAAAGCAGTTATAGTAAGTAATATTTGATGGATTTGAAAAGATTGAGACAGAAAAAAAATAGAACAAAATTTAACTAAAATACAAGAAAAGTAAATACAGTGAATCAGAAGAGCATGGCAAGGAAGACGGTAAATAGAGATAGCTAAACTAGAACAATACGATATGAGTCCAATCAGTATAACATAAGACAATGTGAATCTAGTACAAGACACTAATCCAGTATGTTTTGAAATACTGCTTTCAACATATAAACTACTAGTGGGTAAATACGGCACATGTTAAAATACTGCTTTCAACATATAAACTGCTAGACGAGTAGTGAATACGGCATGTCTCACGCTTGGCCTAGCGACGACAGCTATCTTTCTTGTAGGGGTGGTTCTTCTTAAATACGACACGTCGCATGCTTGGCCTAGCGGTGACGGCTATCTTGCTTGTAGGGTGGTTCTTGTTGAACATGGCACGTCGCACGCTTGGCCTAACGGCGACGGCTATTTTGCTTATAGTGGTGGTTCTTGTATGATTAGGAATATTTACATGTTAACTCGAGTATTTTCCTGTCCTGGTAAGTATAAGCACTACTAAAATACAAGGTTTTAGTGACGGCACTATCCGTCGAAAATCCGTCGGTAATTCCTATTACCGACGGATTTTCGACGGATACGGGCTGAAAAAATTCATCAGAAATAACCTCGTCGCTAAAACTAGCTCGTCGCTAGTCCGCCACTCTGTGACAAATTAGCGACAGATTTTCGTTGGCAAAATAAAAACTTTTAGCGACGGCGTACCGACGGCTTCCCGTCAACTACGACAGTTTAAATTTTAAATATATTCATAAAATTAGCGACGGAAAAGTTGTCGCTGAATCGTCGCTAACCGTGTATCCGAGGGTTTCTGATACGCAATATCCGTCGCTCAAAGCGTCGCCATCCTCGACGGATTAGCGGCGGAATAGCGATGGATAATACGTCGCCACCCTTCTAGAAATCTTCCATATATTCCAGAATATGAGCGACAGAACGTCCGTCGCTCTTCTGTCGCGTAATTTTTCAAGAAATAGGCCGACGGACAATCCGTCAGAAAACCGTCGCTAGCTGCAAATGTTAGTCGATAACCCGTCGGTAATCCGTCGCTACCTGCAAAAGTTCATCGGCAAGCCGTCGGTAATCCGTCGCTAACTGAAATATTTTTGAAAAAAAATTGCAGGAAAGAGACTATTCCATGTAATATAACATATTCAGCATCCACCATACACAAATATAATATATCCGACATCCAATATATGCAACAAATATCCATATTGCCAACACAATATCTTCAAACATCCAATATATCACAACATACAAAAAAATATCCAACACAATGACCAACAAAATATTAACATAATATCCAACACACTATCCCAACATACATAGCAAAATATCCAAACATAAACAACCCAATACAAATACGAAGGCTCAATCTGGTTGCGTTGAGACGTGTACTATTCTATCAGCCACTTTGCAAAATATCCAAACAAATAATCCAACACAATGCCTCAAAAAAAGATCGCAAGTCAGACGATGAATCCTCACAGCCAGGGATCATAGTTGCGTTGAGGCATGTACCATTCTATCAACCACATTGCATACGAAGGCTCAATCTGGTTGAGGTCTTCTGTAGGGACAGGAGGGTCGGTCCCGATACTACTACTCTCTGACGGTGGCTTCTCCTTAACTTCAACCTTGGGAGCAATCTCTTCCCTGATGGTCATCGGTTCTTCCTTGACCTCGACCTTTAGTAACACCTCCTCCTTAACAGTCACCGGCTCTTGTTTAACGATGGAACTTCCTCCGTCTCAACCTCTAAGGGTTCCTTGCCTCGGCCCCTTCCTCGGCTAGCAGTACCACCTCGGGGAGTCTTGGGAGCCATCTCTCTGACAACAGAAATTTTCATATAAGGTAAAGAAATTTACTCAAATTATAAAATAAATAAGAACTTTATCGAAATTTTCAGCCACATATGATATCCACCTCGGGGAGTCTTGGGAGCCTTCTCCTCTACTCCACCATGGCTCTGGACCCATCTGCTCCTCCCTACTTCCCTTCTTCTTATTTGACTCTCTCAGCCACATATGATATCCAGCTCAAGTGTAGAGTCGGGGGAGAAGAAGTGGACAGGAAGAGAAGGGGGAACCAGTACAGCCGGCGGCATGACCTGGAAAAAGTACATAGGTTTTACTGGAGGTGCTGGCAATTTTCCCAGAATGGTGTTGAGGAGCAAGTGTAGAGTCTGCCGAAGGAAGCTATGGCTCTACACGAAGTACAACCAATTGTGGGACGAGCAAGATTCCTTTGACAAAGAGACCACCATGTTGTCAGGAACCTCTCACTCGAGCTCTACACAAAGGATGTCCACTTGAGCTCCGGGGCAAAGTTTTGGCTCGGAGCAAGAATCTGTTGACGGAGCACATCCACCATGCTGTCAGAAAAAAATAGTAATGGTGAGAGACCCATCTGAGTAGGACGTATACTCTGATAATATCTCCTCCAACACTCAATCCCACTACTGATATCATTCTTGTAAAGGTGATCTCTCAGAGTATACGTCCTACTCAGATGGATCTCTCAGAGTATCCTCTCCGGTTGGTTGTCGTATCATCATTGCCGAGGGATGAGGGTCGGAGGACAGTCAACTTCATCTACGACTACATAGTTTTTGCCTCGCCAGTCGAATGGCTGCAGGGACTATGTCCTGATCACCATATCGTAGTCCAATACAATCCAGAGATTGACACAGTACTAATTCATATATGTAGTCCAATACAAATAGTCTAATACAAAAACAACCCAATACAAATAGTCTAATACAAATAAGTCAGTAATAGCTAATGAGAACCACGCAGCTCACGCAAACGCTCAGTGATACGATCACACAACCACCTCGAATAAGTGGGATCGACGACGTTAGAAGAGATATAGTCCCTTGCAAGTGCTGCATGAATAGAACTCCCGGTCTCACTAGCTACCGGTGCTGGATGAATAGAACTCCCGGTCTCACTAGCTACCGGTGCTACTTCCTCCTTAACAGTAGGAGGAGCCACCTCAGTATTCAGTGTTTTCCTCAAACGACGTGCCGCTCCTCGGGTCATGGGTGCCATCTGGTAAGATCAAAAAATGAAGAGAAAAATGAAGAGAGAATGGGGCTACTGTCATGAGAGAAGGGATATTAGTTGGTGTCAGTCCTACAATCAGTGAGGACATGGGTACTGTTTTGAGTGTTCAATTGTATGAGTGTCTTGTGTTGGTGTCTTTGGATCAGTAAAATGAGGGTATATTATGAGTTTGTATTTTATTAGCAATTAGGATACATGAGTTAGAGAGGTCAGTAATCCAAGTATCAGAGTTAGTGATCAGTCGTATGAGATTAGAGGATGGAGCACTTGGAGCTTGGAGATTTTTAGATCTTGGAGCCATTTTTATTAGAAATCCATCTCCCAATAGGTATATGTATTGTAAACCCTCTAAATTGCATTAATAGTGTAGAGACATCAAATGAGAACCCCATGCAATAGGATTGCCAATGGTGAGGAGTTTTGACTCTTTTCCTTCCATTTGAGGACTTTCTTCTTTGTATTTCGACCTATTTTGCCAAACTGTACAGGTATCGGTCAGTATCGGTCCGATACCGATTCCGATTCCGATACCAATTCCGATACCCCCCTCCCCCGATCCGTTACTCATAGGATTGGTCCGATCCGAAACCACCAATACCCCCTCCTACGATCCGATACGCCGATTCAAAACCACCGATACTCATAGGAAAGGTCCGATCCGAAACCACCGATACCCCCCCACCCCCTCCCCTACCCCGTCGGACAGCAAACCCCCCTTCCCCTCCCACACCCTCCCCTCCGACAACAAACCCCCACCCTACCCCTCCCCCCGACAGCAAACACCCACCCCCTTCCCCTCACCCCCCGACAGCAAACACCCACCCCCCTACCCCCCACCCCCTCCGACAGCAAACCCCCACCCCACCCCCTTTCCCCCCCCGACAGCAAACACCCACCCCCCCCCCTCACCCCCCGACAGCAAACACCTACCCCCTTCCCCTCACCCTCCTCCCCCTCACCCCGCCCCGCACCCAACACCATCCACCCCCCACCCCCCTCCTTCACCCAATCACCGTCGGCCCCCGCGACAGTCGGCCCAACCCCCTCCCCGCCCGAAACCCTACCCCTACCCCTAACCCTAAACCCTACCCTGTCCTCCGCCCTCAACAACCTTTCCCCCACCCTGCCGGCCCCAGCGACAGCTGACCCCCCCACCAACCCAAAACCCTAAACAGAGAGAGCGAGGGGGGAGAGAGAGAGCATACCTGAGAAAGAGATATCCCGTCGGAGAGAGCTTCGTCGAAGAATGTGACCCGTGAGAGAGGAGAGAGAGGAGAGAGAGAGAAGAGGAAGAGAGAGAGGAGGGGAGGGAGAGTTTTTTGGGGGAAATGAAAAATCCTCCCCCCCCCCACCCCCCCCCCCCCCCCCCCCCCCCCCCCCCCCCCCCCCCCCCCCCGTCGGTCAATTAAGTTAGGTTACAGTATTTAGCGACGGATATATCCGTCGGTAGGTAGCCGCTAAATACCAACTAGATTACCGACGGAACGTCCGTCGCCACATAGACGCTAATTTAGCGCACCATTTATTTCAAATTTTGTATCCACAATGTGCGACATATTAGCGACGGACATGAATCCGTCACTAATGTTTCGTCAAATTAGCGACGGATGTGCGACTGATTTTGACTTAAAAAACTAAAAAAATATTCATTGCTTTCTGATGGTAGCCAGTCACAAGGTAGTCGCGAGGCCGTCGCTATGGCCGACGGACGATCCGTCGCTAATCCTCCGTCGCTAATTTACTGTATTTTAGTAGTGAAGTAAATCCATATCCCGACACATAAATAGAGTACGAGTCTAGCCATAAGGTAAGTGGTGCTTGTAGGTATTTTGAGTAGGTGGTTCCAATGAGTGGTTCTGGTAGTAGGGGTTAGACGAGTCACAAACATATGTCGCAAGTGAATGAATCCAGAATATCAATCCGTGTTGTGACAGAGAATCAAATAGAACTATACTAGAAGCTGAAAACATAATCATCAAGTAAATAAAAACTATCAGAGAATGTACTCACCTGATATCCTGAGCAACGACTGAGAATCGATGTTCGAATCGACGTCACAAAGACCTAATATGGATTTACAAAGTTACTTGGTGTTCTAGAATGTCCCAACGTCGTGCCCCATTCTTGTTCATGGAGTGCACGAGAAAGGAATAATATCGCTATCGATTCTGTAAAACCGATAGATCGAGATCAATTGAATCGGTCAAACGGAAACGATTGAATTAAGATCATTTTCTCGTTTGGAAAGGATTTTCCGGAATTAAGTCTCATATTCACCGGGTTGTGCCTGAGGATAGACTCAGCGGCTAAGTCAAGAGAGACCTCTCTTTGTACTACTTTTCATGCCACACTTGCTCTTTAGCTTTGGTTTTCAAGAATGCATTTTCGTAGATGTTTTGATAGTTTTTATGGCTTGCATTTTCGAACTTTGTATTTTGTATCGAACTCCTTGAATGGTACGGTATTCTAATCTGTTACTTATGCGATTTCAGATGATCGCGTAGCGACGTCTAAGCACGGCCAACCAGTTCCTCGTCTCAAGTAAGAGTAAAGTGAGTGGCTGACCCTTTTTCCCTCAACCTACTTCTCTAATAAATTATCGATACAAACTATGTTATGCTAAGTTGTAAGTGCAATGACACAAAGGCTTATTCCAATAAACTATTGTACGACATCTCACATATACAGGCCATAGAACTGCTTACCAAATAACTATTCGTATGCTTTGTTATAATATGCTTTTCATCAAACTATGTTAAACAAAAGGGAATGAACCAATGAATATACGCTGCAAAATGAAAAGGCAGGATACACCGAGTTTAGTTAAGTTTACTATGAATCATAGGCCATGCTTGAATAACTAGTTTTAGTCTTGCAACGGAGCTTCCTACTTGCTTTGAAAGGACCCCGTCTTGTCACACCCCGATTCGGGGAATCATTCGCATCGTTTTGATTCACGCTGGATAGTTGTCATCGCTAAGGCGTGATACCATACAAGTCTGGAGTTGCACTTGTACAAGGCAAGAATGGGCATCTTTATGTCATTTCAAAATATTTGAAAATAAGCCACATTTATAGAGGAAATGATACGCAGAATAGGAAGAAATAATATTCATTTTATTAATAATTGTAGCCAAAATACAGCTTTTCTTGGTACTCTTTGAAATGCCTTTTCGGCAATATTGATTCATGAAAAGAAATACAACTGATAGGCTGCCATGAAATAACTTCTCGTTATATAGATCATGCCCCTTTAGTACTTTTGAAATCTAAGCAATAATCTTTGAAAGCTCCGCAATACTTTGTGCGTCTTTATTGAAAGTAACTTAAAAGGAAATAGCAGCAATTCAAAGCTTAGTTCAGACGTGCGTCCGAGCCTTCTAATACATGTAGAGGAGGGGTCAACACATTATAACAATGCGCTGGTGAGTCCCGTTGGCCCACTCAGCTAAACCAACATTTTATTACTAATGACAAGCATTTTAAATCATGAGATTTATTAGGGACAAGCAACATTCAGAGTAATTCACATTTGAGGCAACATAATAGTATATGAAACAACTGTTTATTTTATCGTTGGCCAAATCCAGCTTCCTGCATAAGATACTGGATAATAATAATACTTATCGCCCCTGCACAAAATATTGATTAGCATGTATTCTTACAACATGACCACTGGTGCTAGGACCATTTCGGACATTGCCATATAGGACTTCGTCCGGTAGTTGGCGTGCTATTTCAGGGTTGTAAGCCCAAATAAAATATCTCGATACCACGTACCCTTAAAGTATGTTTACACTTCCCCATGGTCAGATCGGTCCCAGCGCTGGGCATACCATCCGAGGAACTAGTCACCCCTTGTATACAAGTTGTCCCTGACCATGCGAATGCGAATCTGACTCGATAAGTATAGTGTGCATGGTATAATATTGAAAGTAAAAAAAGACAATATGTTCATTTCTCTGTATTTCATATTCCACAATTATGCATCAATTCATCTTATTTCCATGTTCGTTTCATCGCAACGTTTCAATGTTCAAGGGACAAGCACATTTCAATGTTCATGTGGCAATTTATTCATTAGCAAAGTGTTAGCAACAAATTGATTCATTCAATGTTCGTATCTCTAGCTTCTTAATGGTATTGACTTGTGGTATTGTATCAAGTTATCGATCAACGGATGTTACAAGACAATTTATTTAGTTGGCATGAAGGAATAGCGAGAGGGACAAAACCACAGAGATCCAAATTTACAATTAGATAATTGCTGAGAGCAGAGGAACACATGTACGCTTAGCCTTATGTCACGCGTGCGTCTGCAATGGCACCAAAAGTTTGGTTAATACTCCATCTCGTTATGTTCCCTTCCTAGAATTCTCAAGAATAAATGCTATAAAAATTGATAAAAACGGGCATGAATCAAATCATCGAAAACCATTCAGAAATGCATCCATCAAAACCAAGCAAAAAAACTAGCAGCAAAACATCCAAAAAATACTTGGACACATTTCAAGAGATACCAATCCATTAGTTGAAAAGGTTTTATGTATTTGTCCGTGATCAATTCGATGTCGACGGTAAGTTTCCCAATACTCAGTTCCGACCGAGTTGATAAAGCCACAAGCCATACATAGTGAACCGCTAGGAGCGGGGCACTATAATATATCACTAAGAAAAACTTTCATCGTCGAAACTTAAAATAAAAGTCATACCTCAAAATTATCAAACAACAAGGGTATTTCACCCTCATCTCCTCTTCCATTCCACGTCGACCCTTCGACAACATAGTTCCACCATAGCACGTTGACTAAAGACACTGTATAATTTCGAAAACTCTCCTTCTTGTCAAAATCTGGACAGGCTCTTCAGTGTAGGATAGGTCAGCGCTCAGCTGCAACTGATCAAAGTTACTATGTAACTTGGATCATGCATGTACTTTCGTATTTAGGACAAATGGAAGATGTCATGCACATCAGCCAGAGCTAGAGGTAGTGCAAGTCGGTAAGCCACGGAGGCTACCTTCTCCAAAATTCGAAAGGTCCAACGAATCTCGGGATCAACTTTCCCTTCATCCAAAACCGTATCACACCTGTATGGGTGTAACTTTCAAGATGACATGGTCGCCCACAGTAAATTCTAAAGGTCATCGATGTACGTCCGTATAGCTTTCCTATCGACTTTGAGCAACTTTGAGCCTTTCTCGAATCGAACAGACCTTTTCAAGAATCTGATTTACTCTTTTCGTCTGTCCATCGATCTGCAGATGGTATACCGAACCAAAATTCAACTTTGTGCCTAATACTGATAGCAGACTTATCTAAAATCATGACAAGAATCGCATGTCTCTATCTGACACTATAGAAGCTGGCACCCCGTGTAATAGGACAATTTCACTCATATAGATTTGAGCTAACCATTCAATGCTCCATGTCACTTTTATTGCAATAAAATGAACCGACTTGGTCAATCTATCCACGATCACCCAAATGCATCATTTCCTTCTGCATTTTCAGTAAGCCAACTATGAAATCCATACTGATCTTATCCCACTTCCACTGTGGGATAGCGAGATTTTGTAGTTCTCTGCCTGGCGTTGGTTTCGGCCTTCATACGTTGACAAGCTAAACATTATGACAAAATAGTGCCACTCTTCTTCATGCCATGCCACCAAAATATTGTGTGCGAGAAACTTGTACATTTTAGAGCTTCCGGATGCAAGAAATACTTTACGAAATGAGCCTCAGTTAGTTTTTTCATTCCTGAGTTCCTCATCCTTAGGAACGCACAATCTTTCCTGACATGAATAGTGTCGTCTTCTACCGCAAAGTCGATCGCCTTTCCAGCTAGAATCAACATATCTTCTGCAAAAACAGATCGTCCTTCTAAGCAGTCCTAATCCTTCCCTGGAGGCTTGGCTTAAGCTGCAACTGAGTCAACTGTATATTATGTGTGAACTCTGAATTTGATCCCCATCTCTTCTAAAATTATAGTACCTCCTTTGCTACTGCTAGTGTCCCGACAAATTTTCTACTCAAGGCATCAGCTACTACGTTCCTTTACTAAACGTGTATCAAGTCATAATCCTTGATCAATTCCAACCAACGTTGCTGCCTCAAATTTAATTCTTTTTGTGTGAATATATACTTCAGGCTTTTGTGGTCCATGAAGATCTCGCAGGATACACCATAGAGATAGTATCCCCATAATTTCAATACGAACACAATCGCCGCCAGTTCTAAGTCACGTTGGGTAATTTTCTCATGTTGCTTGAGTTGTCTCAATGCATATGATATTGTATTCCCAAGTTGCATGAGAACACATCCCAAACCAGTCCTGATGCATCACTGTAAATCTGAAATCCTTTCGAGCCCTCTGGAAGAGCAAGAATTGGAGCCGTAACGAGCGTTGCTTTAATTCTTGGAAACTATTCTCGCAGGCGTTGGTCCACTTAAATATGACTCCCTTCTAAGTGAGGCAAGTCAGAGGCAAAGCGATTCTCGAAAAGTCTTTCAAACCCACAAACTACGATAGCACCGACTAAATCGAGAAAACTCCGTATCTCACTAGCTGACGTAGGCTGTTTCTAGTCTACCATACCTCTATCTACTTTGGGTCAACGACAACACCTTACGCCAAGACAACGTGCCCTATGAAGGACATGTTGTTCATCCAGAATTTGTATTTGTTAGTTTTGCATACAGCTGATGGTCTCGAAGCATTTGAAGTACCGTCCTCAGGTGTTCAACATGAGCCTCCCTGTCCTTTGAGTAGATCAAGATATTATCGATGAATACAACAACCAACTTGTCTAAGAATTATCAAAATACTCTGTTCATTATATATAAAGGTTGTTGGAGCATTAGACAAACCGAATGGCATGACCAAAAACTCATAGTGTTCGTATCTTGTACGAAATGCCGACTTAGGGACGTCTTTGGGTCTGATCTTCAACTGGTGGTATCCTGAACGAAGATCGATTTTAGAAAATATGGTCGCCCTTGTAGCTGATCAAACAGATCATCTATCCTTAGCAAGGGGTACTTATTTCTGATAGTTGCCTTATTGAGCTCTCGGTAATCAATGCACAGTCACATCGTCCATCTTCTTCTTTACAAACAGCACCGGAGCTCCTCATGGCGATACACTTGGGCGAATGTATCCATGGTCTAGTAATTCTTGTAATTGTACTTTTAACTCTTTCAGTTCTGTCGGAGCCATCATGTATGGCAGCTTCGATATCGGGCGAGTATCCAAAAATGTATCAATTATGAATTCAATTTCTCTATCTGGTGGCATTCTAGGTATCTCGTCTGGAAACACATCGGGGAATTCTGCCAGACTTCGGCTTGATTTAAGTTTGAGCCCTTCATCCGGGTGTCCCGAATAGAAGCGAGGTACCCTTCACACCCCGAGTATAACATGTGTCTAGCTATGACTGCCGATATCACCATTGCTCCCTTAGATGTCGAGCCGCACAAATAAGAGAACTCCGTTTCTCTGGGTAGGTGAAACACAACTCTCTTCTCTGCAAATTCGGTTGTCATATGATAGGCGCTGAGCCAGTCCATTCCCAAGATGATGTCGTACTCTTGATATCGAGTACAATTGCATCCAGGGATAATGTCACCTCGCTCCCGTAGAAACGATCGTCCTCGCTAAGGCGTGATGCCACGTAAGCCTAGATTGCACTCACGTAAGGCAGGTTCATAATGGTCTATTATAGGCTAAGCGATGGGGTCATCGTATAGAAGTCCCAAACAGAAACATTGAATATTCAGCTGCAGAAATTTAAAGCAAAACACAGGTCACAAAATACTCTTTTATTGATATTGAACAAAGATTAATATAGACACGAGGCCAATTTACAAGTCACTCAAGCTCACTTTTCTCTCATATTACATGTACTCTGCTCTATCTCATTTCTAGATGCAAGCTTCAAGCGACGAGTGGCAGATTCTTCGGAATGGATGTCCATATTATGTCCATATAAGTTCTGACTCTATGCGGTCGCACGCCTCGAAATGCCAAGGAACTCTATGCCTCGACGCATCCAAGCGAGCTCCGTGCCATTGGGCTTCTACCTGTGCTGCACATGAAAACTGTGTAGGTGTCAGTACTCAACTGTACTGGTGGAGTGAGCTCATCGCCTACCCATACAAAA
This sequence comes from Iris pallida, assembly GCA_029216955.1. Lineage (NCBI taxonomy): Eukaryota > Viridiplantae > Streptophyta > Magnoliopsida > Asparagales > Iridaceae > Iris > Iris pallida. The sequence continues at coordinate 35,108 of JANAVB010033656.1, forward strand.
CCGACACGTTCATTACTTTGTGCAGCTTAATCCCTTTTTTGTTGTCTTTAGTCTTGCCTTAAGATCAATTTAGGACAAAGACTCATTGGCCTATACTTGGCAACGCAACGACAGGGTCGTGCTATACTATATTCGTGGTTTCATTATATATTGAGGCAGTACCTCGACAAGTAGAAACTTATGCAACTCTGTTGTGCCAAGACTTTCACTTATTTTATGTGTCTCTAGACCATTCTCGTGCAAACGTCAAGGGGACGACTCGTGCTGGTCGTGCCAATAGACTTGATCGTGCCTTAAGACCGAGGCCGTGCCTCCCAAGGATCAACCAGACTTAACCAACTTGCCTTATGGTCCTTCCTGACTTAACTCGAGATGACGCCACATTCATGCCGAAGCACGTGTCCTTGCTATAGCTAAATGTTAGGCTCCAGAATGGTGATGCAACCGTACACACCAAACCCATACGGATTCAAGGTTAGCGCTTTATAAGTATACCTTGTTAACCCAACTCGTAACTTGCTAGTACTTGACGAAATCGAAGGCATACATGGATAGTCGCTCTTATGCCGACATCTATATAAGCGGTCACAAGCAATCAAGCATCCTGGATCTTTGCATACGGTGACCATTCGCGTATGAGGCACGAGCTCCACCGAATGACCCGTTGCCTATATTGTAACGGTTCACTTCAATCGAGTTGTACCATCGATGAAGGCCGTATAATATCAATTCTTCCTATGTCGACACGAACCCACGTCCCGGGATGTTCGAGGAATTCACCTTGCGTGCAAGTTGTCCAATCACCATAAGACTCAACTCGATCTACCAAGTCCTTCTTTAATCATGTCCATGCTTTCCAACTTTCTATCGAGACTCCGAAGTAGCACGACTGATCTCGACGACAACCAGTCGTGTGGACTACCTTATCGATACTCCCAAGTACAGGACCGATCTCGTGAACATCCTTATCGAGACTCTCAAGTAGGGGACCGATCTCGTGTGCTTCCTTATCGAGACTCTCAAGTAACGGACCGATTCGTGTCCTTCCTTATCGAGACTCCCAAGTAACGGAACCGATCTCGTGTGCTTCCTTATCGAGACTTCAAGTAGCAGGATCGATCTCGTGTACTTCCTTATCGAGACTCCCAAGTAGCGGACCGATCTCGTGTGCTTCCTTATCGAGACTCCTAAATAGCGGGCCGATCTCGTGAACTTTCTTATCGAGACTCCCAAGTAGCGGATCGATCTCGTGTACTTCCTTATCGAGACTCCCAAGTAGCGGGACTGATCTCATGTGCTTCCTTTGACCGTGGCATGCTTTTCCTTAAACCAACCATGGCTCGTGCCTTAGACAGATCTTGTTCTCTAGGCGACGCTATCACTCAAGTCACATACTTATATGACGAGCCTTAAGATATAGGACTATGTGACTTGACAACCGCAGAAAGAGCGGGACATTGCTAAAATAGCTTCGATCGATCGACATAAATTTAACTAACTTAATTGTGTAATGACTTGACGAGTAAAGGCTGCGTCAAGCTTTTCCTCAAGGGAACGTATCGTGCACGCGTTCGACTTGAACAAACAGTTCTTTGTGTGCCTAGACTTATGCCACAAGCCGTGCTATTTAACTGAATCCGTGGGGTGAGCCAAGGCTATGCCAAGCCTTAGATGACGGAACCGTACATACTTTATCAAGCATTCATGCGGGCGACGCCTATGACTTAGGCTAAGTTCTTAACTTCGTGGCAACCTAAACCAGCTTTCCTTCTCCCAAGCCACGGAACGAAAGATCGAGTGTCATTTTAAAAGCACGTTAAGCAAACTTCTAAGCAGACTGTGAGACCTTATTCCATGTTCTAACATATTCGACCCGTCGAGATTATTCCCTTAGCTATGTGGATGCATTTCTTTTATTATCAAGCCTAACTTGTGCATGTTGAAAACATGCGATTTATTATGTGAAGGCTAAGATGAGGCAAGTTCATCGAAACTACCCCACCTGAGAGGGATCGCCTCGACCGAGCGAGTCTTCGAGCAGTCGTTGCAAGGCTAAGTTCGAACGCCGTCGGCATTTCGATTCCTCCGATTGACTGAGAGGGATGGGGCACTCATACACCACTGAGTAAAAGTTTCTTCCTAGAAACTGACTAAGTACTTACTTATAGACCACTTTGATCCAAGGACTCTCGTACACACTCCGCCTATGTTTATTCAATCCGAGCCACGCTCCCACTACTATCAATCTTTCCTTTAACACGATTTCAAAATCCTTGACACTTTTTTAATCCTCAAGTCTTATTTGAATTCAACGAATCATTTGGTTGGATCATGCATATTCTAGTCGTCCCTAAAATACATGCATTTCAGCCAAGCCGCGTGAAAGAGAATTCGTCATTCTCACTCGAGTCATATCGTAAACATATTCAGGCCTGAAATACATGCATGTCAGCCGAGTCTCGTGAGTGGGTATTTCGTACTCTTGAATCATTTCATTCTTTAATACCAATCCTCAAGATCAATCATTCCAATGCTAACACTTGCAACATGGACGTCTCGCCTTACCTGCTAGGCCATTTCTCATGGCTAAAGTCAATGTCAAGATTGGAATCATAGTTTTTCAACAATAATACCAATACTGACCCCAATCCTAGGGTCAAACCAAGTTGATAGTATGGGGTTTTCTACCCAAGCTTGTATCACTCAGATTTTAAACAACGAGCATATATATATATATATCTCCTATTCGCACTTGCAACACTTAGTCCAAGGGGTCCGAGTCATTCAGCAAAGCCATCCATATCGAGTCATGTTTAACCATTTCCTCAACATATCAATATCGTTTATCTAACATGCAATTCGTATAATCTCTCTCTTCGAATAAATTCGACAATATCCGCCTATCTTTTCCTTCCAAGTCAAGCATGCTACGACACGACTTGTTGCAAAACCATAATTATATTTCAATTCCTTAAGTCACTTATCCTAATTCGCTTAATCGATCACAAGGTCATCTGACTTTAACAATATGTCATGCCCCAATTTTATGTGAGTCCGATTATCCAAGGTCGGCATGAAATCACCATGCAATGCTTCCGCAAAATAATCATTCTCATCAGAGCGTAACTCTTGTTTTGAGTCTAGACTAATTCATTCTCGATATACGTATTGGATGTCCTCAATCCTTAAGTTTATTCAACATCAATCATAAGTCCGATCAATCCTCGAACCCAAATTCGCATCAAACCACAAGTCGAAGCAATCCAAGTTGCCACGTCTTGATTTTCGAGTTGATCGTTCCCGCGACATGAATCACCATGTCTGCGCTCACATAGAACGATCGCCCCCAAATCCGACGTGACGCATGTGCGAGGCTGAGATGCCCTCGCGTAAGACAAAATTGTCGACGTTGTGGCCATCAATGCAATCCTCAAGACACGATCATGATCTTCCAAACATTTATTCTTATCAAAATCTCCAAACATAGAATCCATCAGAATAATAACATTTTGTACGATCATCATTCCTCGAATCATAGTAACCCCGAGTTATCGTATATCGATCTTTGATACGCCTCAATACCATCGATGATATACGTAACCTGATAATTTTTATTTGTAACAAATTTCGAGTCGTACAACTGATGCTATCGTACGAACTGGATAATCTCCTCGACATTCAAGATCAAGTTCGACCATTATCTCACAAACCCGTTACATGTTCAATTTGTTCAAATCAAAATCACGTACATTCATCCGACTATCTTAAGTCATTGAACAATGAATTTATCAATTTGCCTAAATCCTTGCTAATTCAAACCATCGAGCAACATCAATTTCAATCCTTAGAGTCATTCTCAAATATTCAAATCACTTCTATGCATGCTATGTCCAATCATGCTAACTTTTTGTATGCGATTCATATCGATTTCCTCGATCAAGTCATCTGTTCGTGCACCTTAAATTTTCCTCGATTTCAATCTATCTTTTCCTTATCACTTGCATTTCGCTTTAATGCAAATTCTAATCCCGTACGCGTCGATTATAATTCCATTCGAATCAACTCATTGAAATCTTCACGGTTATAACTTACTCAATGATACTCGATCTATGGCTTTGCATACATGCGACATTTGCTAATAGACTCATTGGAACCCTGCATCCTCAATCAATCGACATCTCCAAAGCTATCCCATACACCACTCAGGGATGAAGTCATTTAAAAATCCTCGAAACAAGTTTCGAATCATACTTCGGATTTTGTTCGAGCCCAAGCACGCTCATCTATATCACATGACGATAACATCATCTAATGGCAACCTATCGATAGTCATTCTGTATACTCAATCGAGTTAACTCATTGTCATCCGACATAATTTGAATCTCGTACGCGACTTTGCTAAGGTCGACACGATTCTTGGTGTATATGCCCATCATGACTTAGCCAACCGTTCTTTACTTGAACTTTTGTTCAATCAAATTTCTTTTGTACGATTTTACAAAATATTTAGACTTATTGTATGGACATGCTGAGGGACATTTGAGAGAGAGTGTACCAACCGATTTACGGAAACAACATCAGAGTTTGCGGAACATCAGAGTTAAAGAATTCAATCGAAAGTCCAAGGACGTAAAGTTGTGCTCTGATACCATTATGTCATGTCCCGCTCCCGTAGGAACGATCGTCCTCGTTAAGGCGTGATGTCGCGTGAGCCTAGATTGCACTCACGCAAGGTAGGTTCATAATGGTCGATTACAGGCTAAGCGATGGGGTCATCGCAGAGAAGTCCCAAATAGAAATTTTAAATATTCAACAACGAAATTTAAAGCAAAACACAGGTCATGCAAAATACTCTTTATTGATATTGAACAAAGATTACAATGTGGACACGAGGCCAATTTATAAGTCTCTCAAGCTCACTTTTCTCTTACATTACATGTCACTCTGCTCTCTCTCATTTCTCGATGGAAGCTTCAAGGCGACGAGGCAGATTCTTCGGAATGGCGATGTCCATACATTATGTCCCGTATAAGTTCTGACTCTATGTGGCCGCACGCCTCGAAACACCAAGGAACTCCGTGCCTCGATGCATCAAGCGAGCTCCGTGCCATCGGGCTTCTACATGTGCCAGCACATGAAAATTGTGTGGGTGTCAGTACTCAACTGTACGGGTGGAGTGAGCTCCTCGCCCACCCATACAAAACTGACACGTTCATTTACTTTGTGCAGCTTAATCCCTTTTTTATTGTCTTTCTAGTCTTGCCATAGGATCAATTTTAGGACAAATACACATTGGCCTATACTTGGCAATACAATGACAGGGTCGTAGTATACTATTCGTGGCTTCAATATTTATTCGAGGCAGTGCCTCGACAACTAGAAACTTATACAACTCGGTCGTGCCAAGACTTTCACTTATTTTATGTGCCTCTAGACAATTCTCGTACAATAATGTCACGGGGACAACTTGTGCTGGTCGTGCCAATGGACTTGATCGTGCCATAAGACCGAGGCCGTGCCTTCCAAGGATCAACCAGACTTAACCAACTTGCCTTACGGCCCTTCCTGGTTTAACTCGAGACGACGCCACATTCATGTCGAAGCATGTATCCTTGTTATAGCAAATCTTAGGCTCTAGAATGGTGATGCAACCGTGCACACCAAACCTGCGATGATTCAAGGTTAGCGCTTGCTATAAGTATACATTGTTAACCCAACTCGTAACTTGCTAGTACTTGACATAATCCAAGGCATACATGCGGATAGCCGCTCTTATGTCGACACATCTATAAGTGGTCACTAGCAATGTCAAGCTATCCTGGATCTTTGTATACGGTGACCATTCGAGTGCGAGGTACGAGCTCCCACTGAATGATCATAGCCTATATTGTAACTTTTCACTTCAATCGAGTCGTACCGTCGATAAAGGTCGTACAATATCTGTAGTTCCTCCTAGGCCGACACGAACCCGGCGCCGGGATCGTTCAAGGAATTCACCTTGCGTGCAAGTTGTCCAATGACCATGCAAGACTCAACTCGATCTACCAAGTCCTTCCTTAATCATGACCATGCTTTCCAACTTTCTATCGAGACTCCCAAGTAGCGGGACCGATCTTGGCGACAACCAGTCGCGTGGACTTCCTTATCAAGACTCCCAAGTAGCGGGACCGATCTCATGAACTTCCTTATCGAGACTCCCAAGTAGCGGGACTGATCTCGTGTACTTCCTTATCGAGACTCCCAAGTAGCGGGACCGATCTCGTGTGCTTCCGGGACCGATCTCGTGTGCTTCCTTATCGTAACTCCCAAGTAGCGGGACCGATCTCGTGTACTTCCTTATCGAGACTCCAAAGTAGCGGGACCGATCTCGTGTGCTTCCTTATCGAGACTTCCAAGTAGCGGGACCGATCTCGTGAACTTCCTTATCGAAACTCCCAAGTAGCGGAACCGATCTCGTGTACTTCCTTATCGAGACTCCCAAGTAGCGGAACCGATATCGTGTGCTTCCTTTGACCGTGCATGCTTTTCCTTAAACCAATCATGGTTTGTGCCTTAGACAGACCTTGTTCTCTAGGCGACGCTATCACTCAAGTCACATACTTATATGAGCCTTAAGATCGTGGGACTATGTGTCTTGACAACCGCAGAAAGAGCGGGACAGTACTAGAAATAGCTTCGATCGACCGACATAACTTTGCCTAACTTAATTATGCAATGACTTGAAGAGCAAAGACTGCGTCAAGCTTTGCCTCGAGGGAACGTGTCGTGCATGATGGAACTGGGGATTTCCAGGACCCTTCCTTTGGTGTGCGTATTGATTGATAGAAAGTTAAACAGATCTAATACGTGTTCTAACCCTTCATAGGCGGAAACTAGGGTTCACGAATTATACCTGCGACGGAAATGAGACAAGTAATTCCTGGCAATCTCGAGCGGACGACCCCAAGATCTTCTGCACGTATTCCTTCCTCGAGTTGGACGTCGTGTGGGCGACGATCTCCCAACCTTTTCTTCTCCTTGGCAGCCCTCACTTTCTCTCCTTACGTGAATCACGAATTTAGAGAAAGTTTTAGATTTCTGATCGGTAATCTGGCGGCCAGAGAATAGAGGATATATATAGGCTACGGCAGGGACCATGAGGAGAAATTAGGGTTAGGCCTCCTAACGGATCTGGATATCCCGTGTTCAGCCCGAACACACATCCAGGCCCATTAACAATAGCTCGGTCCACTAATGAGCTATTGTTGCACTACCTCCCTAATCACAAATTATGTTTGTGGGCTTCTTTTATTATATGCTCGTTTGGCTCCCCATGTTAAGATATCGTATGCGTTGATCAAATTAAGTTACTGACAACTATATTGATTCGACATCTTTTATCCTTAAGTAGTACCGCTCAACTTTATTTGTCATGTCGGATATAATCCATCTGCAGTGTTTACATGACAATATTTATGAGCTCCTTATGGGGACATCATCAATCCGATGTATCGGGACATGGATTCCATTTATAATCAACAGCCCATCATACATACAATGTTATTACCCAATTCATAGAGGTTGTCGATCCATAATGAATCTCACTCTTTTATGAGTCAAATAATGCACACTGCATATACATGTCCGTTATTATATCTAGGTTAAGAGCACAAACATCCATAATAACAGAGGTGTTTGTTCGCTTATGTATTCAGTACAAAGAGAACAACCTCAAGTGGTCCTGTTCAATACACACAAAGTGTACTAGTGTAAACCTATAGTCAAGAGAGACTAATACCAGATTACACTACAACCTTTCCAATAGATTGTCCTAGTCCATCTAGGTTGTGAACTATTTTTATACTCCATAGGGAACTGATAATATGATCTTCTGTGTGACACCACACACCATATTATCTACAATATAGAATATCATACATTTGTATTAACACTTGCAACAAATACAATATGCAAACATTTGCCCATATGATTCTCATTCAAAATTTAAGGAAATAAGGTTACTAAAAAAGTGATGCTTTTAGTATATAACCCTAACAACCTCCACTTATACTCAAAGCATTGCTTTTCAGTATACTTTTACAAATCTCCCACTTATACTTAAAGCCATGCTGCTACTCATCTGACTCCCATTCCCTCAACATGACTATCAAAAGCCTTAGCTGGTAAGCTCTTTGTAAAGGGATCAGCTAGGTTGTCGGCTGATGCTATCTTGATCACAGCAACTTTTCCTTTCTTTACGAAATCTCGTATCAGATGGTACTTGCGCTCAATGTATTTGCCAGTCTTATGGGCTCGTGGTTCTTTCGAGTTTGCAACTGCACCACTATTATCACAATAAAGTGTAATAGACTTAGGCAAACTAGGTACCACATCCAAGTCCAACAGAAAGTTTCTGAGCCAAACAGCTTCTTTGGCTGCCTCAGAGGCTGCCACATACTCGGCTTCCATGGTGGAATCAGCAATACATTTTTGCTTGATACTCCTCCACAAAATGGCTCCACCTCTCAAAGTAAACACATAACATGAGGTAGATTTCCTGGAATCCCTATCTGACTGAAAATCTGAGTCTGTATACCCCAAGGGAACTAAACTATCTGCCTGGTAAACTGGCATATACTCTTTAGTCCTTTTCAGGTACTTCAAAATATGCTTTACGGCAGTCCAGTGCTCTTGTCCTGGGTTAGACTGATATCTGCTGACCATGCCTACGACAAAGCAGATGTCTGGTCTCGTACATAGCATTGCATACATTAAGCTTCCTACTGCTGAAGCATAAGGAACTGCCTTCATGTTCTCTATCTCTTTATGTGTCCTCGGACACTGTTCCTTTGATAGAGCAATTCCATGTCTAAAAGGTAAGAAACCTTCTTAGAATTTTGTATACTAAAACGAGTTAGCACAGTATCGATATAGGAAGCTTGGGATAAGCCCAACATCCTTTTCTTGCGATCTCGTAGAACTTTGATCCCAAGGATGTGACCTACTTCTCCTAAGTCCTTCATATCAAACTGTTTGGATAACCATACCCTTACATCAGATAACACCTTCACATTGTTTCCAATTAGTAAGATGTCATCCACATTAAGTACTAGGAACACCACCACGTTTCCGTCACACTTTCTGTATACACATGATTCATCCTGACATTGATCAAATCTATAGGATTTTATCACCTAATCAAAACATATGTTCCAAGATCTGGAAGCTTACTTAAGTCCATAAATGAACTTCTTGAGCTTACAAACAAGATGCTCCTGGCCCTTTTCAATGAACCCGTCTGGTTGCTTCATATAGATGTCTTCCTCAAGACTTCCATTAAGGAAAGCTGTCTTGACATCCATTTGCCAAATCTCATAATCGAGATGAGTTGCAATAGATAAAAGAATCCGGATAGACTTAAGCATGGCTACAGAAGAAAAGATTTTCTCATAATCGATACCCTCTCTTTGAGTAAAACTTTTTGCTACAAGCCGAGCTTTAAAGGTTTCAACCTTACTGTCTGATCCTCTTTTCTCTTATAGACCCACTTGCATCCAATGGCTTTTACACCAACGGGTGGTTCTACAAGCTCCCAGACCTGATTAGAATCCATAGAATCTATTTCAGATATCATTGCTTTTTGCCAAGACTCTGTATTTATCTTGGAGTGCTTCATTGTAGGTACAGGGATCATAATCTTGTACCTCAGGGACGAAGTCTGACGACTCTCCCAAGAACATATATCTATCAGGTTGTATCACAACCCTCCCACTACGACGATGCACTATCGGTTGTGGTGTAACATTTGTGGCACGTTGTGCAGTTATTTGTGGTTCATCCTCTTGTACTGTTGGTACTGAAGTACTTGGTGTCTCACGTCTCAGTTCTTCTAGAACAACTCTACTTGTGGGTTTATAGTTCATCACATTGTCTTCCTCTAAAAATTGGGCATTGGTGCTAAAATAACCTTCTGATCCTTAGGACTAAAATAAATCTCCTTTCGTTCCTCTTGGATAGCCTACAAACAAGCGTACTTTTGTATGAGATTCCAACTTATCTGCTTTTCCATTCAGCACATGTACTGGACTACCCCAAATGCGAACATGTTTCAGACTAGGCTTACGTCCAATCCATAGTCTGTGGGAGTAAGAGGTACTGAGTTAGAAGGAACCAAGTTCAAATATAAGCTGCAGTCTCTAAGGCATATCCCCAAAATGAATTTGGCAAATCCGAATAACTCATCATTGATCTAACCATCTCCATAAGAGTTCTATTCCTTCTTTCGGCTACACCATTCTGCTGGGACGTTCCAGGTACAGTCAATTGGGATGCAATCCCAGCCTCTGATAAATAATCCCTAAACTCTCCAAAGAGGTACTCGCCAACACGATCTAATCGTAATGACTTGATACATTTTCTATGACGTTTCTTCGTTTCAGCCTTGTACTCTTTGAATTTCTCAAAGCAATCAGACTTATGGCGCATCAAATAAATGTATCCATACCTTGAATAATCGTCAATAAATGTGACAAAATATTCAAAGCCACCTCTAGCTTGGATAGTCATGGGTCCACACAAATCAGAATGAACTAATTTTAACACATCTTTGGCCCTATACCCCTTTGCCGTAAAAGGCCTTTTGGTCATTTTACCTTCCAAGCAGGATTCACAGACTGGTAGTGCATCCACTTCCAATGAACTCAAAGGTCCATCTTCAACCAGTCTTTGAATCCTTCTTAGGTTAATATGCCCCAATCGCAAGTGCCAAAGATATGTTTGGTTCATACAAGAATGTTCTTTTCTCTTATTTAAGTTAGATGACATATTATTCATTTCCATAAGTTGTATTGTTGGCGAAATAGGATTAATGACATACAAATTATCAACCAATGCACCAGAACAGATAAAATATTTATTCTTTCTAATAACAATATTGTTATTAAAATAAACTGAATATCCATCCTTAACTAACATAGAAACAGAAACTAAATTCCTTTTAAGTGAAGGTGCATAAAGACAATCTCTCAATGTCAAAGACTTATTTCTACCAAAAGATAAAGTAACATCTCCTAATGCAACGACCGATACTTTTGTAGCATCACCCATGAACAAGCATATCTCTCCATCATTGAGCCGTCTGGTTTCCTGGAACCCCTGTAATGTATTGCAGACATGATTATGGCTCCTGTATCTACACACCAGGTGCCGGTAGATAACACCGATAAACATGTTTCAACTACTAGTAAATGAGACATACCTTCTTTGTTCCCTTGTTTGAGAAGTGGACAATCAGTCTTCCAATGTCCTGACCCTTTGCACTTGAAACATTTGCCTTTCGGCTTTTTCACCGCGCCTTGAGGTCCCATGTCCTTCTTTGCTGAGTTTGCCTATTTTTGAATGTTATTCTTCTTCTTACCACCTTTTGGCTTAGAAGTAGAAGTCTTTTCAGAAACAAAAACATGACCACTCTGCCTAAAGAGAGATTAAGCATCCTGTAGCTCTTTTGCAAGTTCTGTCAAACTATACAACCTTTTGTTCATGTTGTAATTAAGGCAAAAATTGTCAAAACTTTTAGGCAGAGTCCCGAGAATGATATCGACCTGGGATTCCCCATCGATTTCAGCTCCAAGGATCTCCATCTCATTCAGATGACCCATCATCTTGAGAACATGATCCCTTAATGGTGTACCCTCAGCCATTTTTGTATTCATCAAATATTTCATAGCAAACTGCCTAGCTGCTCTACTCTGATGTCCGAAGAGTTCCTTGAGGTTATACATCATGTCATAAGCAGTGGCCATGGCCTGATGCTGATGTTGCAGTACATTTGACATAGATGCCAGAATGTAATACCGTGCCATCTCATGTCTTTTTCCACTTCTTATAAGCCTCTTTGACCTCTTCATCAGAGTTAGCATCTGGCTTAGGTGGGCATTCCTCAACAAGTACATATTTGTACTCCTTAGCAGTCAGAACAATATCTAAATTACGTTTCCAGTCAATATAATTAGGTCCAGTAAGTTTATTTTCTTTAAGAATCACCATAAGTGGACTGAAAGAACCCATTTTTGAAATCCTGAGAATCACATAAATAAAATTATGTAGGGCAAAAAAAAAACTTTTTGAATTAACTAAATATTGATTCCCTCAAAACAATAATAAGAAATTCACCAATACCTTGAACACCATGAATTTAGCATGCCACGATAGTGTGGACGTATACAAATTCAACTTTGTTCAAGTAGGTTTTTCTTATTAATTTTACTATCATGTCAACATAACTTTATGACAATAAAATTAATATGCTGGTCTTGCTCTGGTCATACAAATAATAGCAGTGACTCCGATGGGGAGGATACCATTATTTGTATCTAAGTGTATACCATTACTTAATACTAAGTCCATTACCTTGTAATGAGTTCCTTCAGATGGAGAAGTGAACACATACTAGGTAACTTTCTACAATTATCCATAAGGATGTTTGTACTGGTGATCCATAATTATACTCATCCGATATGGAGGAAAGCACTATAGCCAACACGCAAGTATAATTACATCACCTACAAACCAGTAATGGAGACCATAGGATTTAAACTAAATAAATATCCTCTCCCACTTAGTTATTTAACAATGAGGGTTTTTCTACTAGTTGATATTATGTCCATGTTGTCCATTATTAATGTAGGCTTGGTTTTCCAAAAAAAAACCACACAATAATAAACAAGCATAATCAAAAAAAACAAAATGACAAAAATAAGAGAAAATATCCAAATATTATGGTCATCTTTGCTGCTCCGTCCTCAACTATCCGAATCCAAAATCTGGTGCTGCACAGATCTATTCGGGGTTCGACCTGTCCAGTCAGGTCGCGGGGTTCGGGGCAGCGCCCCGGTTTTTTTTTCAGGTTTTGGCTGTCGATTCCTTCATCGAAAATCATCTGTCTGCCTCTGGACTGCTTAAAACCAGTATCTCGTCCGACGTCAGAAACAGCCACTACTGCCATCACGATTGATCAAAAATAATTAAAATTATATCAATCCTATGCCTCCCGAAGGAGTTCACACATAATCTAGATTACAAAATTAAATAATAAGCATGATCAACCCTCGTAATTTTAATTACATCTACAGCAACAACAACATCCATGACATGTCCGTGGTTTAAACAACACAATCAAAAACATGCATTGGACCATAATAGTTGGATCTAAGATGCCTACAAAATTGAGTTAGAACAGATCTACATCTACAGACTATTACACCGTGCAGGTTTTATTGGACAACATGGACGTATCAATCAATACGTAGATCCAAAGTGGCTCTGATACCAATTGATAGAACTGGGGATTTCCAGGACCCTTCCTTTGGTGTGCGTATTGATCGATAGAAAGTTAAACAGATCTAATACGTGTTCTAACCCTTCATAGGCGGAAACTAGGGTTCACGAATTATACCTGCGGCAGAAATGAGATAAGTAATTCCTGGCAATCTCGAGCGGACGACCCCAAGATCTTCTGCACGTATTCCTTCCTCGAGTTGGACGTCGTGTGGGCGACGATCTCCCAACCTTTTCTTCTCCTTGGCAGTCCTCTCTTTCTCTCCTTACGTGAATCACGAATTTAGAGAAAGTTTCAGATTTCTGATCGGTAATCTGGCGGCCAGAGAATAGAGGATATATATAGGCTACGGCAGGGACCATGAGGATAAATTAGGGTTAGGCCTCCTAACGGATCTTGATATCCCGTGTTCAGCCCGAACACACAATCCAGGCCCATTAACAATAGCTCGATCCACTAATGAGCTATTGTTGCACTACCTCCCTAATCCCAAATTATGTTTGTGGGCTCCTTTTATTATATGCTCGTTTGGCTCCCCATGTTAAGATATCGTATGTCCGTCGATAATTAAGTTACTGACAACTATATTGATTCGACATCTTTTATCCTTAAGTAGTACCGCTCAACTTTATTTGTCATGTCGGATATAATCCACCTGCAGGGTTTACATGGCAATCCTTATGAGCTCCTTAAGGGGACATCATCAACCTGATGTATCGGGATATGGATTCCATTTATAATCAACAGCCCATCATACATACAATGTTATTACCCAATTCATAGAGGTTGTCGATCCATAATGAATCTCACTCTTTTATGAGTCAAAATAATGTACACTGCATATACATGTCTGTTATTATATCCGGGTTAAGAGCACAAGCATCCATAATAACAGAGGTGTTTGTTTCTTATGTAGTCAGTACAAAGCGAACAACCTCAAGTGGTCCTATTCAATACATACAAAGTGTACTAGTGTAAACTATAGTCAAGATAGACTAATACCATATTACACTACAACCTTTCCAATAGATTGTCCTAGTCCATCTAGGTTGTGAATTTTTATACTCCATAGGGAACTGATAATATGATTCTGTGTGACACCACACACCATATTATCTTCAATATAGAATATCAGACATTTGCATTAACACTTGCAACAAATACAATATGCAAACATTTGCCTATATGATTCTCATTCAAAATTTAAGGAAAAAGGTTACTAAAAAAGTGATGCTTTTAGTATATAACCCTAACAGTGCACATGTTCGACTTGAACAAATAAGTTCTTTGGGTGCCTAGACTTATGCCACAAGCCTTGCTATTTAACTGAATCCGTGGGGAAAGCTAAGGCTATGACAAGCCTTGGACGACGGGACCGTGCATGCTTTATCAAGCATTCATGCGAGCGACGCCTATGACTTAGGCTAAGTTCTTAACTTCGTGGCAACTTAAACCAGCTTTCCTTCTCTCAAGCCACAGGACGAAGGATCGAGTGTCATTTAAAAGCACGCTAAGCAAACCTCTAAGCAGACCGTGTGACCTTTTTCTATGTTTTAACACATTCCGACCCGTCGGTATTATTCTCTTAGCAATGTGGATGCGTCTTTTATTATCAAGCCTAAATTGTGCAAGTTAAAAATATACGATTTAGTATATGAAGGCTAAGATAAGGCAATTTCACCGAAACTACCTCACCTGAGCGAGGGGTCGCCTCGACCGAGCGAGTCTTTGAGCAGCCGTTGCAAGGCTAAGTTCGAACGTCGTCGGCGTTTCGATTCCTCCGATTGTCTGAGCAGGACGGGGTACTATAGATAAAGTCTTTGTCACGCCCCGGTTCCGAAGATGACTCGAGGCACGTGATACTTCTCCCCAGGCTACGCAGCTGTACAATGAGCACCGAATTGTACCCTGCGATTGTCGTCTGTAAGGTCCGGGATAGGCATAGATATAAGGCATAATCACAGAATTCCACAAATGGCATAACATTTATTTATCCAGAAATATTACATACTTGATCTAGAATTCACTAAAACACATATTATACAGAATTGATTCATTGTCTTCAACACATAATTTACATAAGTGAAGATGTTCTCAAAATGAAGTTACATTCCATCCGTTCCACATCATTCATAGAGATCATTCTCAGTGTACGCCTGATCCATATCCTGATCTTCTTCAGTCCCTAGTGAACAAAACTAGGTCGTCAATACGACGAGCAAGCCCTCAGTCAAAGGAGAAGTATGAATACGTAATAATAAGATAAGTGAACAAGATTTAGTATCTAGAGCAATTAAAACTCATACCTTGATATTAGTCAAAAGTAAGAGATTCTCAATTAATGTCACAAGGACATGACAAGATTTTTCTAGACCTAAATGCAATTTAGAGAAACTTCTGGATCACACACACTCGCCTAGCATCTCAACAATAACCCATTTGCCCGGGATCAGGCTCGTACAAACGGATTGGAGCTTAGATTCTCCAGCCGTCTGTACTATCACATATTGATGTGATTACAAGCAAGATAACATCATGAGTGGTTTTCGAATCATCTGGGTCGAGTCATCGCATCATGTGTTATAATCAAGAAGTTCGTATGACTTGGACTTTTCTAAGAATATCGAACCCATTTATTAGAGAGCTGAGCTGAACTCAGGGCCTGGATATCTAATGAATTAATAAGTATTCTGAGCTGAAAACTCAGGGTAATGTGCAAATGGATAGCTGAGCTGAAACTCAGGGCCAGGATGTCCAATTGCGATCAAGAAAGTGAGCTAAGCCTCACCCGGATATTCACACGGCCGCACGAACACCGTATTAGGGACTGATCTGTACGAAAATGAAAAATAATATTGCTAAGAAGTCAGCTGGGTGTGATCCAACGGTTTCTCTTCCAAATATCCCATGCAACCTATTCTAAACATTTAGACTTCAGAAAAACTATCTCCCAAACGGGAGTCCTAGAAGTCAAGTCGCTTTCAAATATTAGTTTCGTCTTTTCCGAAACTAAAGTAGTCCGAAAAATATTAGAACCAAGGTAAAATTCTAAGATGTCCAAATGGACATGATTCCAAAATCCCTCCGATATTATAGGTCGGAGATGGATGGTTCAAGTGGTCTAGAACTAGAGTCAAAATTTTCAAGAAATCCGAGTTTGTCGAAAAATAGACTAACTCTGGAAATTCTCAAAAATTTCGGCAGTCTCCTTTGTATTTACTGACCCGGAAATATTCCAGAACATATAAATACAAAAAAATAATAAATGGGCACGTCGACCCCTTCGGTGGAGCAACCCTCAACACCGGCAACACGCAAATATAAACCGGGTACGCCAACCCCTTCGGTGGAGCAACTCTCAACACCGGCCACGCAATTATAATAAAGCTACGCACATAAAGTAGCTTTCTTACCTAGCAGGCAAGGGAGCGTGCAATTATTCTTGGTTTGCAAGGCTTTATCAAAATGCTAAGCAAGTCAAGAACAATAACGAGTTTTGTTTAGAAATGAAAATGATTTTAGAGAATACTATGGACTAGATATTGTATTTAACTCATCAAGAATATAGAAAAGTATTCTAAGACATGTAAAGTTAGCACGTAGCTACCATAGTAGACCGGTATACAAAATTATCAAGTTAAACCATGTTTTCAAGATCAAAAAGGTGATTTTAAGCCTAATTAAAATTCTGGACAGATTGAATATTTTGCTAATAATAAGATAATCATCCTATCTCAAAGTTAATTTAAGGCTCCCTAAGTATACTTGAAATCATGCTAATAGTGGATTAGTCCATAACACATGCAATCTATCTATAATGTGACTTGTAGGGTGGTTAATTGGTTTTAACTTCAATTTTAATGAAAAAGAATTATTGGTATGTCAAAATAAATATCTAACTAGTAGTGCAACGTACTCTCGTTTCTAAGGTTTATTTACAGTCCATGAGTGCAACATACTAGTCCAAGAATTACGTCACCAAGGTCACGTATGTATCCGGGTGCCAAAATGATTATTTTTCTAGGTTAATAAAGTGAAAATTAATCTAATTAAGCATTAATTAATTTCTGGACAGAATTGAATTAATATAATAAATATCAAATAATTCCATAAAACTTAGTTTGAAGATATTTAGATGCATATTGTGCAAGACCACCACGTTGGGCCAACTTCTTATTGAAATTAGTATGCATGTATATTAGTATGCATGTATATATATATATATATATTATAATATATAATATATATATATATATATATATTTGTATATATAACCTTACAAAAAAAAATATATATATATATATATAAACCTTACAAGGAAATTAATTTTTTACAAGCTTATATTACCTGAAACTAAAAAGAATTCATTCTAGCCCTCTATATAATTATGTAAACTCATTATCTATGTAACAAGTAGGTAAAATATATATATATATATATATATATATATATATTATATATATATATATATGAGGTAGAAATGAACTCTACACTACAACATACTTCATTCCAAAACTCAATGTCAACCGACAATTTATGAATACTTCCTTCAAATTTGGATGAAAGATTTATCATGAATTTTCTTGATGGAAAAATTCTTGGAATAAAAGGAAGGGGGAGAGCTTGCCTTAATCCTTGCTCTTAGAGTACTCTTCCTAGAGGAAAGTTCTCCCTAAAGCTCCAATTCTGAACCTAGGGCACAAAAATGAAATTGGGTTAAAACTTGAACCCTAGAAATGAATTTGGAATCCAAAATGGAGAGAAATTGGAGAACAAGGGGAGAAGAAGAAGAAGAAAGAATAAGAAGAAGAAGAGAAGAAACAAAAAAGGGGGGATGGGGGTATGCAGTCGGGGCCGGCCGGGGGCGGCGACGCCGGCGGCGGCACAGCAACCGCGCAGCAGCAGTAGCGGCATGATCAGCAGCCGCAGCACGCAACAAAGGAAAAAATAAAGAAAGAAAAGAATGAAAGAAGAAGAAGAAGAGAATGAGAAGAAGGAGAAGAAAGTACCTGGAGTTGAAGAAGGGAAGAATGGGTGGTTCTCTTCCATTACTCCATGAATAAAATGAAGGGATGTGGAGGGAATGACTAAATTGCCCTTTGGACTTAGTCATGAGGGGGTATTGCCACATGGCCTTCCCATTATGCATGGATGCCACATAATCCCCTAAGTAGGAATGCAAAAACAATTTTTGCATGGGGAGTATTCTGAAAAACATTATTATCATTTTTATTTTATTTTTGTAGGAAAATAAATTTTGAATGGTTGAAAATAATAAAAAAACCTAAAATAAAAATGGAAAATTAGGTTATGACACCCTACCCACCTTAATTAAATTTCGTCCCCGAAATTTAAGGATACGAGAGGTAGAGAAGGATAGGTTGCTAAGTACCTTAATCATCAAAGAGGTAGGGGTACAGTCGCCGCATTCATCTTCCCTTTCCCAAGTAGATTCTCCCTGTGAGTCCTTGTTCCAAGATACTCGAACGAGAGAGATGGTCTTGTTCTTAAGAATCTTCTGTCTCCGATCCAGGATCTCTACTGGCTTCTGTTTAATGCGGAGAGTTGGGCCAACTGTGATTTCCGAATGATCCAGTATGTGACTGGAATCTGGCACATACTTCCGCAGTTGAGATACATAGAAGACGTCGTGAATCCTTCGAGAGATGGTGGCAAGGCCAATCGATAAGACACGTCGTCGACTCGATCCAGGACGTCGAATAGACCTATAAACCTTGGGCTCAACTTCCTTCTTGTTCAAACCGGATGGTTCCTTTAGTTGGTGAGATCTTCAGAAATACATGATCACCAGGTTTGAAATTTAAGATTCTCTGATGCTTATCTGCCCACAACTTGTGCCTGTCCTGCGCAGCTTGAAGATGACTTCTGATTGCCTTGACTATGTCTACTGTCTGTGTGACCAACTTTGGTCTTAGAAGTTGTCGTTCTCCGACGTCACCCTAACATATAGGTGATCTGCACTTCCTCCCATACAGTGCTTCAAATGGTGCCATCTTGATGCTGGCCTAATAACTGTTGTTATAAGAGAATTCTACCAGATGCAGATGGTCATCCCATGATCCCTGGAAATCTAGAGAGCACGCTCTCAACATGTCTTCCAAATTTTGTATCATCCTTTCTGACTGTCCATCAGTCTGTAGGTGATATGCTAACTGAACTTCAGGCGACTGCCAAGACTGTCTTGCAAGCTTCTCCAAAACTTGGAGGTGAACCGAGTATCCCTGTCCGAGATGATACTTACCGTCACCCATAGTGACTAACAACTTCCCTCTGTACATATCCGCTAGATGCTCCGTAGATTGTCCAACTCAAAATGGTAGAAATCTCGCGGACTTTGTAAGCCTATCCACTATCACCCAGATGGCATTGTTACCTTTTTGTGTTCTTGGGAGTCTGATACAAAATCCATTGTGATATACTCCCACTTCCATTCAGGTACTGGTAGTGGTTGCAGTAGTCCAGCACGTTGGTGCTCAGCTTTCACTGTTGGCATACTAAACATTTCGAGACAAATTTAGCTATCTTCTGCTTCATTCCAAGCCACCAAAAGTTTTGTCTCAGATCCTGGTACATCTTCGTACTCCTGATGAATGTAGTACTGAGAACTATGTGCTTTAGTCATTAGCTCAGTCCGGAGTTCTCCAAAGGGTACACATAAACGACTTTCGAACCTCAAGGATCCATCAGAATGCTTCGTCAATCCAGTTTGTACCCCAGCTTCAGTTTGACTCTACAGTTTTTGCAGCTTCACATCCTTCTTCTGTGCTTTCTAATTCTCTCTACTAAGGATGATTGAACTTGTAAACTTTTCTAAATTCCATCTGCAACTGGGCATATCACTTCAATCCCTATTTTCCTGAGGTCATCCAATATCTCTTGGGCGTGTTCATAAGAAAGCCTCAGGCCTCCTACTAAGAGCATTTGCCACTCTGTTCGCCTTGCCTGGATGATACTCCAACTCTATATCAAAATCCTTAAGAAACTCGGGCCATCTACGTTGCCTCATATTTAACTCCTTTTGGGTGAACACATATTTCAAACTTTATGATCTATGTAAATCTTGATCTGTTCACCATACAAGTAATGCCTCCACAGTTTTAGTGCAAACACAACAGCTGCTAACTCTAGATCATGTGTTGGATAGTTCCTCTCATGAACCTTCAACTGCCGCGAAGCATAAGCGATAACCCTTCCGTGTGTATCAGTACACAGCCCAAACCCTTACCAGAAGCATCACTGTAAATCTCGTAACCTCCTGATCCTGAGGGTAAAGCTAGTACTGGTGCTGTGACAAGTCTTTCCTTTAATTCCTCAAATGCTGCTTGACATTTATCAGTCCAAACAAATTTCTCATTCTTCCGAGTCAATCTAGTAAGCGGCTAACTATTCTGGAAAGTTCCACAAATCTTCTATAGTATCCAGCTAAACCAACAAAACTTCGAACTTCAGCTACATTTTGGGAGTAGGCCATGATTTAACTGCTTCTATTTTCTTAGGATCTACTGTTATGCCTTCTCCACTGACTATGTGTCCCAAGAAAGGAATTTCTTTTAACCAAAATTCATATTTACTCAGCTTTCCATAGCTTCTCCTGTCGTAGAGTCTCAAGTACTATCCTCAAATGTTTTCGTGCTCCTCCTTATTCTTCGAGTAGATCAATATGTCATCAATAAATACGATCACAAACTTATCCAGATATTGATAGAATATCATATTCATCAAATCCATGAATATGGCCGGAGCATTGTCAATCCAAAGGCATGACTTGAAACTCATAATGTCTATATCTAGTTCTAAAAGCAGTCTTTGGTATGTCTTCTTTCTTAATCTTCACTTGGTGATAGCTTGATCTGAGATCTATTTGGAAAATACAGTTGCTCCTCCAAGTTGGTCAAATAATTCGTCGATCCTAGGGAGTGGATATTTGTTCTTAGTTGTCAGTTCATTCAGTGCTCTATAATCTATCACCAATCTCAGGCTTCCATCCTTTTTCTTTACAAATAGTACCGGCGTTCCCCATGGAGAAACTAGGCCTGATAAACTTAGCTAGCAATTCTTGATTTATTATTTAATTGCTAGTTCCTCCTAGTCATTGGATATATCTTCTTAGCAAT
>JANAVB010033657.1:0-69972 GCA_029216955.1 Iris pallida
TTTTGAGTGAGAAGAGGATTAATAAAATATAATAGTTACCAAAATAACCTATTACATGTCATAAAATTAAATTTGAATAAAATTTTAATTAACACTTGTCAAAATATCTTACAAGTTAGGAAGGTACGCATTAACATGTTGAGAACAAGAGGAGAAAATGGAGAAAAAATATGATATTTTATAAAAAAATAAGGGATGTTATGACTTTTTAAACAAAATCCCTCAATCACCCTCGATAGGGTTAAAAAATGAACAAAAGAGGATGAAATAAACCCTCACTTAACCCTCTATAACCTCACTCCTAAACCCCCACCCTCAATGGTTTTATTCCTCACATAACTTTCCCTCACTTAGTCTTCTTAACCCTCAATCCAGCAGACCCTAATGGGTCTACTTGAATTGAAGGCTAAGAAAGTGACTTCGTTTGAGGGTGATAGGAGGGCCAGTTACAGAAGTGAGGGTTTATTTAGTACTTTTTTGTTTTTTTTAGAATCTGGGATCAACGGAAAAAACTTCAATCAAATCTAATTTATTATATAAATAATGTTATTTTAGTAACTATTATATTTTATTAATATTTCTACCCAAAACCTTCATCCAAGGAAAGAGTTGTTAAACACACTCAATAACTCACCTTTCAATCAAAGGGAGAAACATATTAGAAAGAAAAAATAGGATAGAATATTAGTAGTTATAATTATATTTTGGTAAGAATATAAATAAAATAAAATAATACAATCCACCGATTTTGGATGTTTACAAAACCACCCAGATACTAAATTACTTTAAACCAGTTTTTGGCGACCAAAACTAGTCTTCAAAATAATTATCTTGATATTACACAAAATGGTTCTCCCTAGCCAATTAAGGGACACGAAACCATATTAGAGATTATAGAATTAACACCTCCATATGACATCAAAAAATGGACTTTAATATACAAATTCATATGCTACCAACACATCAATCAGAAAATAACAATTTTGACGCTAGTAAATCACCTAACATAAAAACCTACAAAGCAACAATTTTGACATGATTCTATTGTTCTATGAACGAATGCACCGAAAAAACTGAACTTTTATGTACAGTTATCGAATTTGTCAACCCACATCAACCAAAATCTCCATGTTCCTAGATCCAACTAATCATATTTTTCAAAAATAAATAACAAACAACCAAAGCCATGACGATTCAGGAAGAGCGAAGCATTTTAATCGAGGAAATTAAAATTAGGGCATGAGAAGAGGACGAACCTTGACAAAGGGAGGAAATTCTAGGGTTTGTTCAAAGACGACGAGAGAAGAAATTGGGGAGGGACGGCTAGGAGCAGATGACCTAACATTTATAGCCTTGATTACTAACCAAAGGAAGGAAGTAGCGGACTACCAAGAGTTGATAGCCAATCGTTGACCACGTGGAATCTGTGTGCTGGAATGCCGTGGTATTCACGTAAGTGGTTTCCTGGGTCAAGGAGTCGGCAAGCCCGGAACTTCCGTGATGGTTCGGGTAAACGTCAGATGGATTCCTAACTTGGGCCGGGTTCGGTAATAGTTGATACTGCTATGGCTTAAGAATTATCATAATTGTTTTAGAATTTTGAGGTGTACCCTAGTTACTTATTCTAATTCAAGATGTACTCACTACTTTACCTTAATATAAGTTATCCTTCACATTTTACGGATTTAGTTTAAGAACGACGGTCAACTCATATGACCAAATTTTGGGACAAAAATAATCCTAATCTCGTGGGGGCAGGGGCGGATGCAGGTAGGGCCTGGAGTGGGCTCCAGCCCACCCCAAAAAAATTAATTTTTTTTCATATAAATTTTTTTTGCTGATTTTTTTTTTGGAGTTGGCCTACATGTAGCCCAGCCAAACCTACTCTAGCCAACGCCAGTATACATTTCTGGATCCGTCCCTGCGTGAGGGAGGACGGGAGGAGAGCAGTGGGGGAGCGGGGAAGCGGGGGGCGACGCCATGGGGGAGCAGGGCGGCGTCATTGGGAGCGGAGGTGGCGCCATTGGGGAGCGGGGGCGCGGGGAGGAGGGCGGCACCATGGGGGTACGGGGGAGGGGGGGTCGTGGACGAGCGGGGAGCGGAGGCGACGGGGTTGAAGATGGTGGTATCGGTGTTGGTGAAGGTGGTAGTGGTGGTAGTGGTAAAGGTGGTGATGTTGGGGGTGGTGAAGGTGGTGATGGTGAAGGTGGTGGTAGTGGTAAAAGTTGTGGTGATGATGTTGGTGATATTTGTTGGAAATTCTTCAATAACACTTCGGTTTAAATCTGCAATAAAAAATAATTAAATTGTACCGGCCTCCGGGAAAGTCGTGCACGTAGCACTGTCCTAAGAGTTAGCTCGGGTCTATGTGCAGACTGAATCCGAATGCCCCTAGTGGTAAAATTCTCGCTCCACCGGAATCTCGTTGCCGCATACGACGTCGAGAGAATGACCCCGACTTAGCTCCGCCCAGAGCAACAATAGAGAACAACAGTGATTTTGAGAGGACGAGAATTTTAAAGAGGAAAAATAATTTCTGTGTGTAAAAAATGAAGGAATGAGACAATATATATAGGCATTTCCAACGTAGGAGAATAATGACAGATTTAATGAGTCAATTAAAAAAGAACGTTACAAAACATTTTTCAGCACATGGTTCATTGAACCTGGACGGAATTTGAATAGTGAACGTTATGGAATTTAAAATTTGTAACGGTCAGAATTTTAGAAAAGAGCAAAAAAAATTTAGGGTCTCGGCCCGAACCGAAGAGAAAATTGAATCGGCATTCGGCGCCCGCAGACGTGGGCACGTACCCGCACCCGTTACGCGCATCGAACCGAACCGAGCCGAGCCGGGCCAGGCAGCGGCGAGCGTGCTTGTGGCCCATGGAGCTCCCACACACAACTTTTAATGAAGCAAAAGAGGGAGTAGAATATATACACACTTATTTCTCTTGTCCAACGATGTGGGACTAAAATAAGGTTGGGTTTGAGCTTTTGCTCACAGCTGAGCATTAGCTAACAATCCCCCCTAAAAGCTCAAGTTCCAAGATAATAGAAGACAGAAAGATAAAAGAAGAATAAGAGAATTTCTGGACAGTTGTATACTATGCATAAATGAGATGGACTACAGCCTTGAATCTCATGTAGTGACTATTATCTTTGTCTGAAGAAGAGCTTGATGGACTACGCCTTGAATCAGTCTTCTTGAACCAGATTCAGACTATAGCACATAGTACGCTAGAGGTACTTGGGTCAATCGGGTGACGCGTTTGGTTGGCCATGCGCACTTTTACACATTCATGAGAGTTGTCTAGGATCGTCCTGTCCTATAGTCGCGGCCTTCACGACCTCTCATATAGATAAGTCCTTAAGGGTTGGTGATAGGAATCAACCATGCATATCATGCTTGGACTTATTAAGAGTTAAACTCAACATATCCATATCACAAAAGGAACACTGTCACCATAGGGATGAGGTATGAATGTACATGTACAGCCTCCTGGGCTTTTATTTTAAAGAGAATTTAATCTCAGGTTAGTGTTCCATAATAGTCACCTAGTCCAGCTTGTTCCTACCCATTGAACCGGCTTCTTGGGATCTCCAGTCAGCCTCGATTGGGTTGCCACTGCTGGTGACTATACTTTGGGCTTAACCCTATCCCCTTCGATGATTCTAGGATCAATGTCCTAGACAGACCCTTCGTGGTCTGCAAGGTTCTTTTCTGACTTATATAGTCAAGAACCACATATTTGCCCTTTATTGATTTGAAGCGCAGCTGCAGGTGCCTGTTCATCTTAGCATTCACAGAATCATGCTTTAATAGTTCTATAACAGATTTATTATCATAGTTTATAGAAATTGCAGGAATAGGATGAACATAAACAGGTATATGCATAATAAGATTTTGAGCCATTCGGCCTCTGTACATAGTATCCAAAGCTATTGTCACGTCCCAGAACCAGAATGGAGAGCGGGAGATGAGAAGACTCAGCCAGCTACGTATTACGGGTAGAGGAATACCGTATAATACGATCAATGCTGTCTAAAAGACGAAGGGGTGCATATTACATGAAAGTCTCGCTATGGTCGCTTCACATCTATTGTCTCAATCATTCAAACAAGAAAACAATAATAGAGAACATGTAAGATAAAGCAATAAGGCGTCCCAAACGTTCAGTCAAAATGTTCTTGATATCTGGCTTTACAAAACATAGCCAGATGATGAAGCAAGGTATACACAATTGTTTATCAGCTGCAGCCTGACTTAGTTACAATTATGTAAAAGTAAGTACAAGATGATCCGACTAACATGTCGGTGCCAAACGGCAAAATATAAAGTAAGTAACAAAACGAGCGGGGAAGTAAGAAACCCACTCGAGTCCTCCTGCGATCATTACTCTAGTATTGACCATCTTAGAGGTGGAAGTAAGATGAGTCCTCGGGAACCGGCTCTAAATCTGGCTATACAAAACCAGAGAGGTTAGACCTCTAATAGCAAGTACCGCAAGGAAGCACGATATGAGAAATTAGAACCAGTAATAAGAGAATATGATATATAGATCTCTGCTAGCTACTGGGATTCACATAACATCACGACACTTCGGACCAACGTTCAACCAAAACAAGGACATAAGTTGGCCCGTCATATCCTGACATTCTGATCATCTCAGTTAGTTAACAAAGTAGGTACAGTACACAAACAAGTCAACTTAAACGGCCATGCAACTACTACGGCTTGCTACGGTGGGTTATAAGTTATCCTGGAATTATGCAATAAGGATTCCTCAATTCTTATTATGTGCAATCAAGGGTCTATCCAATCAATCAATTGCGCCAATCATGAATTAGACGAGTCCCAGCGGGATGCCCGTCATCAATATACAATATACCATAAATAATATAAGCAGATACCGCTCCCTGCCCGTGTGGCAGGTTTGCAGTATCTGTGGAAACCAGCCGGCATGTCGGGCACTTAATAGTCCCAAAGAGGACTGCCATGTAAGAACTCAAAAATCCATTCTCTCCATGCAATCATTATTTTATTTAACTTAATAGTCTCTACGTTGAGTGAAATTCTATGTCGTGGATCATGGTCATTCAGAATGAGTACTTCCGTACAAAGTACGATATGCCTCACTCTACAACGATACCCGTGCGGTTAGGTTGTAGGTCTTACATAGCGTAATGCAACAATTAAAACTAACCACGGAATAATCATGCCTGACCATAAGTACACATGCTGCTTTTGTAAAATAAATAAATAAATTGTAGCCTGCATGTATCTATATGTCAATATTTGGGATTGGCCAATCGATTGCAATAGTTCATAGTTAATATGAACGTGTCTTATTCATTCAATTTAAATAAGACGACTAGCCAGTCTCTTAGTTCCAACTAGGAAACATGATCAATTATTAGTCAAGGTCACAATCAATATCAATCAATGTCAATTCGGGACAAGAATCAGTCAAAAGGCATCATGGGCTAGAGTTTATGCGGCCGAAAAATTATAGAAGTTCATGCGGCTGAGAATCAATTCTCATGCGGCTGAGAATGCAATGTGGTCAGGATCTCATGCGGCCATGGAAATTTATGCGGCTACGGAAATTCATATGGTTACGAAAATTCATGCGGCCACGGAAGTTCATGCGGCCACAGAAGTCTATGCGGCCACGGAAGTTCATGCGTCCACGAAAGTCCATGCGGCCACGGAAGTCTATGCGGCCACGAAAGTCCATAGGCCACGAAAGTTCATGCGGCCACGGAAGTCGATGCGGCCACGGAATTCTATACGGCCACGGAAGTCCATGCGGCCACGGAAGTCTATGCGGCCAAGGAAGTTCATACGGCCACGGAAGTTCATGCGGCCACGGAAGTCTATGCGGCCACGGAAGTTCATGCGGCCAGCACTGTTCTTCTTCTCCAATTTCTGAGAAGAAGAACCATGAAGCCACTGCTTCTAAGCTCCATAAATCCTTCATTCCAAGCCTAAATCCGGACTTCCATAGGTCAAAATGGGGTAGAACAAAATTCTCTACAATATGGAACCATCAAAACTTGAAAAATAACAAAGTTACTAGATCAAACCTAAGAAATCCAAAAATGCATTAAACTTAGATCTACATGAAATGAGCCATGGAAATTGAAAATGCTAAGTACTAAAGTATCTAAGAATCTTGAGAGGAAGATAATAGAACAACAAAAATGGAGATCCATCAGAAGTAAGTTGGCACTTGCCTATGCGACTGCGTAGGTGGAGGAGAGTTTATGAGGAAGAAGAAGAGTAATGGTGAAGTAATGAAGAGAGAAAAGGGAATGGGGCTTTAAATGAAGGAGTGGTGGTAGGTGGGGAGTTGGGTTCATGTTGAACCATCCAAGGCCGAAAAATAAACCAACTCGGGCCGGACCCAAAAGCAAGCAAAGAAAGTAAAATGCAGAAAGATAATTTACGAGAAATTAAAGGAATTTAAATACAAAAAAATATATGATAAATATTAAATAAATACATTCCAGCAGTACATGTATTTAAAATACGTATTCTGGGAACGGAAAGTGACATCTCTACCTTCCTTAGAAAAATTTTGTCTTCGGAATTTCAAATCTATGTAGGATAGAAACATCAGGGCTAAACTAATCTAAGTACAAGCAATTGGGTAAGCAATCATTCTACAATGCCAATAGCAAGTAACATATCTATGTTTAACTATCGATGACACCAAGCAATTCTACACATAAGGTGACAAGCATGAGGAGTTAAGACAATCAAGGTATACAGAAAGAGATATACCTTGTGAGTCAAACAGGTACGGATACCATGATCGGATATCCTCACGTTCCCACGTTGACTTCCCTAAAGAGTGATGACCCTAAGCAATCCGGATAAGGCTAATTGTTCGGTTCTTGAGTATCTTCTCTTCGGTCCAAAATGGACACATGATGTTCCTCGTAAGACAGGTTGGTACCAAAAACCAGCTCAGAATGATCAAGGATATGGCTTGGGTCCGATACATACCTTCACAACCGAGATACATGAAACACGTCATGCACCTCTCGTAACGAAGGTGGAAGGGATAAACGATAAGCAACATCGCCTATCCTATCAAGGATAGCAAATGGAACCACATATCGCGGACTCAATTTCTCGCGAACGCCAAATCTAATAACCCCACGGGTAGGTGAGATCCGCAAGAACACGTGGTCCCCAACAGAAAACTCTAGCGGCCTACGATGCTGGTCCGTCCAATGACGAAGTCGATCGCCTCGTGTCTACATCTCCAGCCATATCAGCGTCGGTATACCCAACCAGCTTCGGCTCATCACCACCAAAAGAAAGTCTCCAATCAACAGTGCCCTGAAGATATCATAGAATCCACTTGACCGCACTCCAATGTACCCTTCCAGGATTTGAAAGATACCTGCTAACAGTGCCAACTGCATGAGCGATGTCTAGCCTCGTACAAATCATAGCATACATAAGGCTCTCCACAGCTGAAGCATATGGAACCCGCTCCATATCTTCTTTTTCGTCCTCGGTAGATGGACACTGCTCCTCAGTGAACTTAAAGTGAGCCGCAAGGGGGCAACTCACTTTCTTCGACCCGTCCATACCGAAACGCTGAAGTACCCAGTAAATGTACTTTTTGGGATAAATATAGCAGCTTGGACTCTCTCTCTCTCGGCTGATCTCCATCCCAAGAATAGTCTTTGCTGTGTCCAAATCCTTCATAGAGAAGGCTGCGCCCAGTTGGCGCTTCAACTCCGCTATCCTAGTGGCATTCCGACCCACTAATAGCATATCATCTACATAGAGCAATAAAATAATGAAATCATCATCGACAAAATATCTCACAAATACACAGTAATCCGACGTCGTTCGAGCATAGCCATGCTCCTCCATAAACGACTCGAACTTTCTGTACCACTGCCTCGGAGCCTGCTTCAGACCATACAAGCTCTTTCTCAACCGGCAGACCAAATATGACTTGCCCTTCTCGTAGAATCCCACTGGGCTCCATGTATAACTCTTCCTCAAGATCACCGTGGAGGAATGTTGTCTTCACGTCCATCTGCTCGACCTCCAAGTCGAGACTGGCTGCTAATGCTAGCACCACCCGAATAGACGAATGCTTGACGACAGACAAAAAGATCTCATTATAATCCACACCTTTCCGCTGACCGTAGCCTTTGACTACTAGCCTCGCTTTGTATCGAGGGCGAGTAGCATCATCCGTCTGCTTCACTCTAAACATCCATCGATTCTTCAAAGCCTTCTTGCCCTTTGGCAACCGTGCCAGCTCATAAGTGGAATTGGCGTGTAAGGAACTCATCTTCTTCTGCATAGCCTCCATCCACTCTGTCTGTGTTCATCTTCCATAGCCTCTGCAAAACTTTCGGGCTCTTCTCCGTCAGTCAATAGCAAATACTCACCCGGTGGGTATCTCGTAGATGGTCGATGCTCTCTGTCGCTTCTTCTCAATGGAGCCACTGGTGCTGGCTGTATACCAACAGTCTCCTCCCCTTCAGGAATTGCCTCCCCAGCATGCTCATCCTCCTGAGGGATACCCTGACCACCATTAGCAGGCTGATGATCAAGGTTGGGAGCAACTCCATGTACTGGCTCCTCCATAATGGGATCCTCTGCGATGTCCTCTATAAACTGCTCGAAGCGAAATGACTCTAACTCAGGCAATTCCTCAGCCTCAGAAGGCGTCTCAAAATCCTGGGTGTTGGTCTTGGTCTGATCCTCGACGAATACCACGTCCCTGCTTCTGTAGAGTCTTCCACCGGGTCGTAGAGTCTATAGACAAACTCATCCTGACCGTAGCCAACAAAGATGCATCGCCTCGTCTTCGGCTCAAGTTTGGTCCTTTCGTCCTTCGGTACATGCACGAAGGCCTTACAGCCAAACACTCGCAGGTGATTGTATGACGGCTCTTTGTCGTACCATACTTTGTCAGGCACATCACCCTGCAAAGGAGCACTAGAAGACAAATTAATAACATAAGCATCTGTGAGAAGAGCCTCACCCAAATAACTGCCCGGCAAGTTTGCTTCTGACACAAACACCGCACCCTCTCCATCAGTGTCCTGTTCATGCGCTCCGCTACACCATTGAGCTGAGGTGTCTTTGGCGGAGTCTTCTAGTGTCGTATCTCCTGCTCTCTGCAATAAGCATCAAAGGGACGATGTATTCGCCGCCATTGTCGGACCGAACACAATAACTTCTTGCCCGTCTCTCTTTCAACAGAGGCCTGAAACTATTTAAAAGTAGGCAGCACCTGATCTTGGTCTTTATGGCATAGACCCAAATCTTTTTGGAACAGTCATCAATAAAAGTTACAAAGTAAGAAGCACCACCAATAGATTTTACCTTCATAGGACCGCAGACATCCGAGTGAATCAACTCGAGCAACGCCGGCTTCCTTGAACTTGGGTAACTTTGGAAAGACACCCTATATTGCTTCCCAGCTAAATAGTGCGTATACTTCTCTAACTTTGTAGACTTGAGCCCTGGAATCACTTTCCTGTTCACCAAGTAGCACATCCCCTTCTCGCTAATATGGCCGAGTTGCCTGTGCCACAACTCGATAGACGCATCACTGACTGTGTTCACCTCATGTGCCCCTGTGTGCTCCCCTCCATATAGTAGAGACCGGACTTCTTAATTCCTTTGGCAATCACCATCGAACCTCTGGAAAGCTTCCACTGACTGTTCCCGAAGAGACTGAAGAATCCCTCGTCATCCATCCTTCCAACCGACACCAGGTTGAAACGGATATCAGGGACATGATGAACATCTTTAAGAACAAGAACTGCACCCGTCTTCATTCTCAAATGCATATCTCTAACGGCAACCGCCTTTGACACATCTCCATTGTCCATCTTCAACACTCTACAGTCGCCTATTGTGTAAGTGGCAAATAGTGTCCTGTTGTGAGATACATGCGCTGAAGCTCCTGAGTCCACCAGCCAAGAATTGTCATCGCAGGCGAGGTTTGTAATGACCTCATCACCTACGATGATCACATCGCCTCCATGCATCGAGGCCGTCGCTGTAGTGTTCTCTTCTTGCTTTCCCTTGTCGCCCTTTTCTCTCTTCCAAGCGAAACAGTTCTGTTTGATGTGGCCCTTCTTGCCACAGTGGTAACACTCTGAGTCCTCGTACCGATCTTTGGACTTTTCCCTGCTCTTGTCTCTGCCACCACTGGACCCCTGCTTTTGTCCCTTCCGCGCTCTCTGAAACTAATGCCTCTGATGGTGGGATGTGGATGAAGTGCCCTGAGAACGTCTCTGCATCTCTTCATTCAGTACCCCGCTCTTGGCAAACTCCAGACTGACCACGTCCTCTGGAGCAGAAGCGATCATAGATACTCGTACGGTCTCCCACGAGTCTGGCAATATACACAACAGCCATAGTCTTTGAACTTCGTCGTCGAACTTGACTCCCATTGAAGACAGCTGGTCGGCCACGCCCTGGAAATCACTCAAGTGATCCGTAATAGACGCCCCATCTTTGTACCGCAGACCCATTATCGTCCGGATCAGGAACAACTTGTTTACCCCGGTCTTCTTCACGTACAAAGACTCCAGCTTATCCCATAACATCTTTGCACGCTCAATATTGGCAACGTGGTTGTACATGTTCTCGTCAACGAACTGCCTGATATATCCAACACCTGTATATGCTCGAATTTCCAGTCCTCCTCGAATTTATCACTGGGCTTCTCGAATGCAAATACGTGCAGATGCAACTTCTTGACGAACAATAAATCTTTTATCTTGCTCTGCCAATAGTGATAGTTGGTGCCGTTCAGGTTCACCATGCGCATGGCTTCGCGTCCATCTCTCTCTAGTTTATGTCAACTCCTGACACCTTCTGAATTCCAGAACCTTGCTCTGATACTACTTTATTGGGAAAGAAATGCGAAAACCTTTCCCCAAACTAGAGAGTACATGCGAGAGAGAACCGAGCAAACAATGCACGAACCAAAAAAATACTAAAAACAAACCACGCAGACACAGGAAATTTTTAACGTGGAAAACCCTTGCGGGAAAAACCACGGAACGATCGGAGTCCAACCCTAAGAAGCCTCCACTAATGAAATAGAAGAATTACACCCTCTACAAACTTCTTCTGATCCAAATCGGATCTCCACAACACTTGGAAGCAAGAACAATGATTACAAGGCTACGAAGAACAAGAACGACGAGTAGAGATTACCCAAATCCGATTCTTCTCCGAAAAAGACCTTCAATCCTCCATCTTCTCTCCCAAAGTTGTAATGGCACTCTTGCCTCCTTCCTCTCTTTTCTTGTGTTGTCTACAATTGTGTTACTCTTGATTAGGGTTTGGAAATCCCAACTTAACTCCCTAATCCTGTAACAAACCTGGATCGTTTGATTAGATCCAATGGTGAATAATCACCCCAGATTTCCGTTCAGCCCTGACGACACAGAGTTCAGCCAGAACTTTGTGTCGGGCAACCAGTACTGTCCAGCAACATTCTGGAACAGCCCGACCGAGTTCGGCTAGAACTCGGCCTGGGACCGAGTTCGGCCCGAACTCGGTGGCCCAGGTCAAGAAACTCCCCCTTTGTTAGCAGCAGCAGCAACAACTCCTCGTTGCCTACTTCTCGAGCTTCTTCGACATCGAACGGCGCTCGTCGCACTCCGAGATCTTCTCTACATAGGTTGGGAACCCCACCCACTCCAACATGAGCTTTTGCTTCATTCAGTTGGAAGATCAAAATTAATAATTGGACAAACAAATCTATATCCTTCAATTCATACTTTGATTCTCCATGTAGCTTCACTTGAGGCAACATAATGCATCTTTGAAGCAATGCCAATGCAAAGGAAAACAAAGGAAGCTCAATATGGAACAAGGTTCTCATACTTGTACTAGTGAATGCAATTGTACCAACTAAGTCGATGGATCTATTGTAGCCAGCTAGTAACTTGACTGGAAATTGGTTATAGAAAATTTTTTATATTGTGATATTCTTCTACTTAGAAGTAAGTTTTGTTATTGAGTGCGATATTGGATTGGACCCATATGCCTGAAAAGAGAATTCTTATGTAAGACCTGAACTAATCCTAATTATCTACACCTCATGATCCCACCTCCCAACAGATGTGGGACTAAATTACCAACTCCATTGTCACCTCCTATTTGAGCGCTCAACTGGAAACGGGATACAATACAAAAGGAAATTCTCAATTTAGTTAATAGAGATGAGAAGTATATGAATTACGTACATGCCAGCCTTTAGGTATAAGGTATCCAATGTACTCGACATCTTTGAGTACCTTCCTCAAGCTCCCAAATGTAGGAGGGATCATCCTTAATGTCTCCATTGCAACTCGCCATGTATACTTCATCTTTACTATATCATCCCATGTTAGTGCATCCTCCCTAGAGGCCTTGCTATTAGCTATCTCCTCTTTCTCTACATGCCACCATAAAAAGTTAGGACAATGTACATATTAGATCACAAAATCCTTAACCAAAGTGCTATAAAGGATATAAGGGAATGTTATATAAGTAGATCTATATGTATGAGAATTTGGTATATTGAACCGTGGAGATGGTGATATGTGCACTATAAGGCCTCGTTGGCTCGCGGATTAATGGAAGGGAAAAGAAATCAATTCCATAGGCATTTCCTTTCCTTCGAAAAATTATAATTTATATTGATTTTTCTTTGCGATGTTTGAAAATGCCAAAGAATTTGAAAAGGAAAATGAACACTTCATGGTGGAAAAGTAATTCCTTGCTTGGATGGATGGAATCACTTTTTCTCCTAATTTGCCTTCCATTGAGAATCACTTTCCTTTCCTCCTCAATTCTTTGACGTCCAAACATAGGAAAGTAATCATTTTCTTTTCCCAACCTCATGATTCTGTGAACCAAACGAGGCCTAAGTTCGTCAACGATGTCAATGGTTAGTTTAATTGAGTTGGAGGGTTGCTTTGAAGTAGAAGGAAACTCAAGATGATCAAGAAATTGGTTTTACACAATCAAGCTAAGGTAGTTAATGTATTACCTCGAGTTACCCCATCAAGAACATTTTGATGGTTCACGAGGTAGTAAATCAAATAGGTGATAAGGATCGACGAAGTGTCGTAGCCTGCGATCAGGAGGAGCATCGCATTGTCAACAATCTCTTCGTCAATAATTGCTTCCCCGTCGCTGTTACTACCTAGGTTGATCAGGCTGGTAAGGAAGTCTTTATCAGAGGAGAGTCGTCCCTGCTCAAGTGCCGATTTCCACTCTTGCACAATTCCGATGAGCATCATTTTGGCCCTCCTACTTGCCCTCATGCTTTTGCTAAGGTTTACGACGAACTCACCCAGCGCGCATAACCAGATTACGTCCATGATATCGACAAACTTGTTCCTCAGTTCATCTCGGAGTGCGCCGCGCTCAATGTCGAACATAACCGAGCAACTGTTATCGAAGGTAAAGATCTTGGCCAAAGGTAGGACCTGCATGTATTCACCTATAGTGATCAAATCATTGTTCATATAGTTCATCTTGCGATTCATGTGCGAAACTAGTATATATACGTTTATGCAACTAAGTACATAATACTATTTCTATGTTATTGTCAAGTTCATAAAATCAATATAGATTCGAGTCCATTTTTGTTCTCCACCAAAACTAGAATGTTTGGTCACTCTCCAACAAAAAATTAACACATGTCAAATCCATTCAACATAAACTATTTGGAATTGGTTTTGTAAACATTCAAAGTGGTTTTAACTAAAGGATTTGACATGTGTCAATTTTTGTTGGAAGGTGAACAAATATCCTAGTTTTAGTTGGTGAACAAAAATGGATTCATTTAGATTCTTCCAAGTTAATATGTTTGACTATTATATAAGAGTGGTTTTGTACATTTCCAAACTAGATTTGACTTAAGATTTGCCACAACTAATCTTCTACTATATAATGGATACATCCTCTTTTTCTTTTTTTTTTTTTTTTTTACCCTCAGTCTTCTAAAAACAAGAAAAAAAATTCAAAATTAAACCATACATATATTTTTCCTTCTGTTTATACTCCAAGAAAATCTCCCTTTCAAATCTATATGTCACAACCTACGTGATGTGATAGAGGAGGAATAACTATTACTTTAGAAAATAAATATTTTCTTCTCTTTTCTTTTAAAAAGTACTTAATGTTGGGTTGTGGTTTCCTTCTAATGTGGAGAACACCCTGAAGTACGACGAGTGTCATCCTTGTGTCGAAGATGCTCGAAAAATCAAAGACGACAAGCGGGGATCAAATTGGAGCATGTGCTGTTCTTATTCATATCAGGCATGGATAGATACTATATATATAGTGCCAATATAAAATTTGTTGAAAGTTTCTATAGGATGAAAAGTTTCTTCCTATAGTATATTGTCGGTATATCGACAGTATACAATCATTATATTATCATGTCTGGGCTGAGCAAAAATTGAGTTTCTTTCAACTGTTCGATTAAATCCAATGGTCAAAATTTATTTAGGATTAAGCATAGTATATAAGTTATCTCCTAACCTAATTTATGAAGTGTATTATCAATGATCAATGCAAAAAGAGGTAGATATTTCTACTGAAGACTTCTCAACTTTCAAGAGAAGGGAGAAGGAGATCGGGAATATATGGTTTATTTAAGCATAAACTTGTTCGAGGAGATCCATATCTGTTCGTCCTAGTGATCTTGTCTTCGGTAACCTACTATTTCCTTTTTGTTGTTGTTATATTTCTATTCATTGAGTAGTTTTA
This sequence comes from Iris pallida, assembly GCA_029216955.1. Taxonomy (NCBI): domain Eukaryota; kingdom Viridiplantae; phylum Streptophyta; class Magnoliopsida; order Asparagales; family Iridaceae; genus Iris; species Iris pallida. The sequence continues at coordinate 14,780 of JANAVB010033657.1, forward strand.
GTTGATCCAATGATGGGTTTGATTGGAGAAGTTGAGGAGTTAATATATTTCCTTTTTTATTATTGGAGCTTTTCAAGATTGGACTTTGATCGGCCGTGGTGTTTCCCTGTGAGGACCCTGATTTTTGGGAATTATTTTTTTAGTATTTCAATTATTAGGTTATATTGTATATTTAATTATGATTATATATGTACTCTTTCGTGTCTTTGATTTTTGGAGCACAAGACATGCCCATCTCTTGAAACGTCCTTCATGAGTTTTGTAGTAGACATGATGACCTTTAACTTGATATATTATGTCCCATCCAAACTTGTCCTAGCATTCTTTTGACTTTGCGCACCTTCGGGTCAAATTTAGGCAATTAGATTATTTAACATAATTCCATACCTAACTTCCCACGTGAGTTCGGAACTCGACATAAATCAAAACTATTCGACCCAATTATGGTTTTGACTCATTTTGAGCCTACGACGCACATGCTAAGAGTGTGCCACTCAATCGAGTCTCCATGTGCTATTTAATTGCGAATGGCACAAGAGACTTATTGGTTGACACTTAGAGTTCGATTAAATTAGAAAATATATTTGGACCCTAACCTAGCCAACCCCACCTGGTAGGGAGCCATGATAGGTTGTCATGACAGTATAATTATTATGGATTCATTTTAGGATGTTATACAGTCAATTAGATTTAGATACAATTTTGTGTATATGATTATATTTATAATAGTCTAATATTATATATGGCCTTAGTTATGGTTAAGTTTGAGATACATATTGACTAGGAATTTTAGTACGAATAGTGTAGTCGTGTACTTTGACTAGTCTATTACCCATGGTAGGGAAGGCCGAGCCATAGGTGTTCTAACTAGGAAAAACAGCCAAGTTGCGACTTAACCTCCACCATGATTTATTTATTTAATTATTAGATTATTGACTTTCTAGGAGACCCGGTTGTACCAATTTAGCCCGACTTGACCCGAACCAAATCTCAATCTAAATAGACAAGTAGTACTCTCAAATACCTTCATGTTGATATATATTTTGTATATATATTTTATTAATATTAATAGTTTCAATTTTGGAAAGTTTCTATTTATAGAAAGAGTCTACGTGTAATCCTAGTGTAATCCTAGTTGGCATTAATTTATATTTGACCCAAAGTCCAACCCAAACCTGTGTAGGCATGTTGGGCATTAATATATATAATATATATATATATATTATTTAATTCTGATTTAGATTGCATTTATATTTAGAAATCTAAGTAGTTCCATATTAGGAAACCTTTTATTTAAATCCTCAATCAATCAATTAGCCAACTCATCAAATAACCAAACCAATCCATGTGGACCCCACATATGACCAACCAAAGATTATTTTCATGTAATTTTCGTCCAAAAATAAATCCCTACATTGGCGGGCATGCCATGCATGGAAACACCCTCCTACATATATAAACTCAACCCATAGGCCCATATATATATATATATATACAACCCTTATCAAAACCCTAACCCTAACACCAAAAACTCTTATTTATCACCCAAGAGCAGCTCCTTTACCATTAATTTCGAAAATATCATCCCCTCCCTCTACTACATCATCCCCTCCATCACATAACTCATCCTCCTCCATAAAAGCTCCTTCTTTCATCCTTCTTCCATCCAAACTCCACCAAACCAACCCTAAAAACTCTATCTTCTCCATCCAACCATCTAAAACTTGCCAACTCCTCCAAACTCATCAAGGAGGATTATCAAGCAAGGATAGCAATAAAGGTGGGAGCTTTAGCAAGGAGAAGCCTCCACAACCCAACTAGCAAGGACTTTTGGTAAGAAACCCTAATTTTTCATCTCAAACCTATGCTATAAATCTGTAGAAATTATGGTATTAATTCTGTAGAAATAGTGTTTTGATGTCTCTTGGGTAGTATTTTCACCCATAAAAGTTTCATTAATTATGATAGCTATTTTCATGTTTCGGTAGAGCCAAAACTTACCACGTTGTGAAGGAACTATAAGTTTCTGTAGAATTTTTAAAACTGAATTTTATGTAGGTTAATATATTTAAATTAGGATTTTTAAATTTTTTCACAATTTATCAATTCAATTCTGTTCGAAAAATTATAGGTCAAAATTAGTCATTTTCGGGTGACTTGTTGACCTAGAAGATTCCAAACCATTAGTACCATGAAATCCTTGCATAAAATTTCATATTATAATATTTAGGGCATTTTAATTCTGTTTAAATTGTATTTTTGAGGATTTTTATAATTTAGATAATTAAGAAGTTCTAGACAAATTTTGGGTAGACTAGTCGACCCGGTAGACAACTAGTAGTATAATTCTTTAGAAATATAAATTCTGAGATAAATCTATAGAAAATTAGTTTAAATAATATTTTATTATTTTTATATGATTTTTAAGTATATGATTGAAGTAGCAACATAACTGACTAATTGGGAGTTGGAAACCCAAAAACTGTGTTCGGTGTCTCGTAAAACCTGTGTGTGATTGTATGGGTCTAAAGGGTTCCACTAGAAATTGAATATAACCTTAAAATTTATCTTGACTAATTAAGTCATATTATAAGTTCATGAGTAGTGGGTTAATTTAGTTAATTAATTATCTAGGAGCGTCGGGTTCCGGTGGCGTTGACGCGGGAGCGACATTTCAGATTCACAGCGCGACACCAGGCAAGTACACCTTGCCAACTCTACAGTATTTACATGCTTTCCTATATTTTAGTATTTCTTGCTTTGTTGCATATCTCTCTTGTTTTCTCTCATGATTCTTTCTAGTTACACGTGCACGTAGATTTTGAATTTTCTTCCTATACTACTTGTTCTATCTTTCCTATTTTGTTCATGTCTAGTGATAGTATTGATATGCCTGTGCCATGTTTTTCCTGACCTGTTTGACCTATACTTGACTTGGACATGACTAGATAGGCTTGATTTCCTAGTACCTTAGGAGAGAATTTTATTAGCCGTGGCTATCCTCTATTGTTAGTGCCTCCCCGGGCTACGATAGAGAACCTATTATAGGACTGTTAGTGCCTCCCCGGCTACGGTTTTAGCCACGATTAATATTACATTCTCATGACATGTCACCATCTGTAGAGTTTCCTTACGTGTCATCTTTTCCTCTGCTTGTTATTCCTATTTTTCTTGCATGTTATTTACTGTACAGTAGGCATGTATATTATGTGTCTTGCTAGTCCTCTGAGGACCTGGTGATCTCTCCAGGTATTAGCTGAAGATATGATACATTGATGGATGACGTTGCTACACCAAGACTGCAGGTATATTTAGTTGATGTTTTATCGTTCTCTTCCATAATTAGATTTTGTCCTATATTATATTACTTTGACATTGCTGCTGTTTAGCCTAGTTTTACAAGCTTTATCTTTCATTAGAAGCTTGTTCAAGATAATTGCATTAGAGTCTGGTCTACTTTATTATTATCTTTTCTTGTTACTTGTAGTAACCGGTTTGCTAATGTCTGACCAGCATTAGTTTACTTGGTTTATACAAGAGTTTATCTTCAGTGGATTGAGATATTTGTAGATTGCTTTAGGAAACCAGACAGCTTATACGTATTCGAGCTGGGCTGGAGTCCTCTCGATGCGTAGCTGGCATGTATACGTATCCTAGTCCTACGTATTTTGGGACTGGGCGTTACATGTTTTTGGTGGCCCATGCAGGTCGAGTTAGCCGTTTCGGTTACGTCACTGTACCGAGCGGGCCTGCGATATGATTAAACTCTTAGGAATCTCAATCCACAACTGCCTTGACAATTCTTTTAGAAATTTTCTACGCCCTTGAACTTCATATTTGCTCTCAATTACTCTTCATTTACTTTCTCGTATCATTGCTTCTCGTCCCTTCCAATTTCGAGTGACGAATAATCGTGCTATATAGGATTTAGCAAAAATTCTTAAGTTATAGTGTATGTTAGTTTGCTTATTGTATTGTGATTGCTTGATAGATAAGTAGGATTAGAGATGCCATATGCCATAGGGCATCATGTGTTTGATGAGGTAGTTTGACCAAAGGTGGGTAGACGTCCTCATTATAGGCATACATATATGATCATACTGGGTTACGCCCTTATGGTGGCCACTTGATCAAGAATAGAGTGGTAGTTTTATGTAGAGATCGACCCTCTAAGAGATGAAACTAGACATAGCCTAATCCAACCCATTTACTATTATATCCTGTCAATTGTAAAATTAGGATTTGACAGATTGATAGGTATCACTTAACTTGGTTAGGTGAAGGGAGACTTATATAATTGTCTTGATAAAATGGTTAGGAGGACAAGCCTTCAACATGATCTTTGCAAGACCGCTAGTACCAAAAGAGCGACTAGAGATAACCAATATAGCTTTACGAATGTTGCAAATCAAAATTTTAGGCTTGATTATTACTTGACTTATTAGGAGACACTGTAGTGACCTAGCATATCCCTTAAACTATTCCTAGTTACTCTAGAACGGTTCTTTGTTAGTGAGCCTTATTTTAATTTCGAGGACGAAATTCTTTTAAGGTGGGTAGATTGTGAGGACCCTGATTTTTGGGAATTATTTTTTTAGTATTTCTAATTATTAGGTTATATTGTATATTTAATTATGATTATATATGTACTCTTTCGTGTCTTTGATTTTTGGAGCACAAGACATGCCCATCTCTTGAAACGTCCTTCATGAGTTTTGTAGTAGACATGATGACCTTCAACTTGATATATTATGTCCCATCCAAACTTGTCTCCTAGCATTCTTTTGACTTTGCGCACTTCGGGTCAAATTTAGGCAATTAGATTATTTAACATAACCAGACCTAACTTCCACGTGAGTTCGGACTCGACATAAATCAAAACTATTCGACCCAATTATGGTTTTGACTCATTTTGAGCCTACGACGCACATGCTAAGAGTGTGCCACTCAATCGAGTCTCCATGTGCTATTTAATTGCGAATGGCACAAGAACTTATTGGTTGACTCTTAGAGTTCGATTAAATTAGAAAATATATATTTGGACCCTAACCTAGCCAACCCCACCTGGTAGGGAGCCATGATAGGTTGTCATGACAGTATAATTATTATGGATTCATTTTAGGATGTTATACAGTCAATTAGATTTAGATACAATTTTGTGTATATGATTATATTTATAATAGTCTAATATTATATATATGGCCTTAGTTATGGTTAAGTTTGAGATACATATTGACTAGGAATTTTAGTACGAATAGTGTAGTCGTGTACTTTGACTAGTCTATTACCCATGGTAGGGAAGGCCGAGCCATAGGTGTGTTCTAACTAGGAAAACAGGCCAAGTTGCGACTTAACCTCCACCATGATTTATTTATTTAATTATTAGATTATTGACTTTCTAGAGACCCGGTTGTACCAATTTAGCCCCGACTTGACCCGAACCAAATCTCAATCTAAATAGACAAGTAGTACTCTCAAATACCTTCATGTTGATATATATTTTGTATATATTTTATTAATATTAATAGTTTCAATTTTGAAAGTTTCTATTTATAGAAAGAGTCTACGTGTAATCCTAGTGTAATCCTAGTTGGCATTAATTTATATTTGACCCAAAGTCCAACCCAAACCTGTGTAGGCATGTTGGGCATTAATATATATATATATATATATATATATATATATATATATATATATATATATATATAATTTGATTTAGATTGCATTTATATTTAGAAATCTAAGTAGTTCCATATTAGGAAACCTTTTATTTAAATCCTCAATCAATCAATTAGCCAACTCATCAAATAACCAAACCAATCCATGTGGACCCACATATGACCAACCAAAGATTATTTTATGTAATTTTCGTCCAAAAATAAACCCCTACATTGGCGGGCCATGCCATGCATGGAAACACCCTCCTACTATATAAACTCAACCATAGGCCCATATATATATATCAACCCTTATCAAAACCCTAACCCTAACACCAAAAACTCTTATTTATCACCCAAGAGCAGCTCCTTTACCATTAATTTCGAAAATATCATCCCCTCCCTCTACTACATCATCCCCTCCATCACATAACTCATCCTCCTCCATAAAAGCTCCTTCTTTCATCCTTCTTCCATCCAAACTCCACCAAACCAACCCTAAAAACTCTATCTTCTCCATCCAACCATCTAAAACCATTGCAACTCCTCCAAACTCATCAAGGAGGATTATCAAGCAAGGATAGCAATAAAGGTGGGAGCTTTAGCAAGGAGAAGCCTCCACAACCCAACTAGCAAGGACTTTTGGTAAGAAACCCTAATTTTTCATCTCAAACCTATGCTATAAATCTGTAGAAATTATGGTATTAATTCTGTAGAAATAGTGTTTTGATGTCTCTTGGATATTTCACCCATAAAAGTTTCATTAATTATGATAGCTATTTTCATGTTTCGGTAAGCCAAAACTTACCACGTTGTGAAGGAACTATAAGTTTCTGTAGGAATTTTTCAAAACTGAATTTTTGTAGGTTAATATATTTAAATTAGGATTTTTAAGCATTTTTTCACGAATTTATCAATTCAATTCTGTTCGAAAAATTATAGGTCAAAATTAGTCATTTTCGGGTGACTTGTTGACCTAGAAGATTCCAAACCATTAGTACCATGAAATCCTTGCATAAAATTTTATATTATAATATTTAGGGATTTTAATTCTGTTTAAATTGTATTTTTGAGGATTTTTTAATTTAGATAATTAAGGAAGTTCTAGACAAATTTTGGGTAGACTAGTCGACCCGGTAGACAACTAGTAGTATAATTCTTTAGAAATATAAATTCTGAATAAATCTATAGAAAATTAGTTTAAATAATATTTTTATTTTTATATGATTTTTAAGTATATGATTGAAGTAGCAACATAACTGACTAATTGGGAGTTGGAAACCCAAAAACTGTGTTCGGTGTCTCGTAAAACCTGTGTGTGATTGTATGGGTCTAAAGGGTTCCACTAGAAATTGAATATAACCTTAAAATATTATCTTGACTAATTAAGTCATATTATAAGTTCATGAGTAGTGGGTTAATTTAGTTAATTAATTATCTAGGAGCGTCGGGTTCCGGTGGCGTTGACGCGGGAGCGACATTTCAGATTCACAGCCGACACCAGGCAAGTACACCTTGCCAACTCTACAGTATTTACATGCTTTCCTATATTTTCAGTATTTCTTGCTTTGTTGCATATCTCTCTTGTTTTCTCTCATGATTCTTTCTAGTTACACGTGCACGTAGATTTTGAATTTTCTTCCTATACTACTTGTTCTATCTTTCCTATTTTGTTCATGTCTAGTGATAGTATTGATATGCATGTGCCATTTTTCCTGACCTGTTTGACCTATACTTGACTTGGACATGACTAGATAGGCTTGATTTCCTAGTACCTTAGGAGAGAATATTTTATTAGCCGTGGCTATCCTCTATTGTTAGTGCCTCCCCGGGCTACGATAGAGAACCTATTATAGGACTGTTAGTGCCTCCCCGGCTACGGTTTTAGCCACGATTAATATTACATTCTCATGACATGTCACCATCTGTAGAGTTTCCTTACGTGTCATCTTTTCCTCTGCTTGTTATTCCTATTTTTCTTGCATGTTATTTACTGTACAGTAGGCATGTATATTATGTGTCTTGCTAGTCCTCTGAGGACCTGGTGATCTCTCCAGGTATTAGCTGAAGATATGATACATTGATGGATGACGTTGCTACACCAAGACTGCAGGTATATTTAGTTATTTTCGTTCTCTTCCATAATTAGATTTTGTCCTATATTATAACTTTGACATTGCTGCTGTTTAGCCTAGTTTTACAAGCTTTATCTTTCATTAGAAGCTTGTTCAAGATAATTGCATTAGAGTCTGGTCCACTTTATTGTATATTATCTTTTCTTGTTACTTGTAGTAACCGGTTTGCTAATGTCTGACCAGCATTAGTTTACTTGGTTTATACAAGAGTTTATCTTCAGTGGATTGAGATATTTGTAGATTGCTTTAGGAAACCAACAGCTTATACGTATTCGAGCTGGGCTGGAGTCCTCTCGATGCGTAGCTGGCATGTATACGTATCCTAGTCCTACGTATTTTGGGACTTGGGCGTTACATTCCCTCTCTAGGTTTCTATGTACATATTTTTTTCCGTGATTGTTACTTAATAAGTGTTATAATACGCTCATTTGCAGGCTTCTATATTTTAGTTCAGTCCTCACAGGTTTCCTCATGTCGGAAACGATGTTATTTTTTATGCTTCATTTCCAAAGAGTGGTATCAAATATTTTGGTTATAGATTGTTAAGTGTTTGATAGTTTGACCATGTAGAATATATGGATGTGAAACCAGTGCATATAGTTTACCTGAACAACACAAATTAACACTATTACCGAACCAAGCTGAAGGATCCTATATTTATCAAGAACTTGTATCTACTAGTGTTTGCTTTTGAGAATGACAGCTATAAATCTGGAAGGACTGGTCGCTCGAGCATATACATGTATGTGGTATCAGATAATCATGGATGATAATATGAAAATCACATCACAAACATTTATAATGGTAAGGAGTTACACCAAAACCTGGAATCCTTATATATTAAGTAGACTAATATTAATAAACTATTTTTGATTTGATCAAGGGTGGGTTTGAGGTACAAGAACAATACCAATTACAGATTATATGAGTGATTTCCAAGGTATGGTTGATCAACTATCAATAATTGGGGTCAATTCAATGACATGCAAGATACAAGGGGCTTTATTAATTGTTGGGTAATTTACTAGACACATGGGAAATTGTACAAGTGTCTATAATAACTTTTGCTGGCATATGTTCATAACTCTGGAGTTCGCCAAAATTGGAGTCTTAAATAAGGAGGTGCAAAGGAAATCTTTCAGCATATAATTTTAGTCACATTCTAAGATGTCAGTATTAAAGATCAAGGGGAGGAGCAAAAGTAGGGGTCCAAGCTGTCGGGATAAGAGTAGAGAAAAGTTCAAGAGTTGGTACGAGGACTCAAAGTACTATCCTTATGGCAAGAATGGTCGGAATAAAGAAAATGTTTTGCATAGAAGAAATTAAAGAAATACGACAAGGAAAAGCAACATGAGAATAATAAAGTAATGACTTTAGTGCATGGAGGTGATATTATCATTAGGTGATAAGATAACTATAAACCTCACATGCGAGGGCGAGTGGATTAAAGGCTTTAGTGCATATATCTCACAATATGACATTGTTACAACAAGTGATTATGGAGTGGAAATATGCCAATGGTAATGTATCAAAGGCTATTGTCATTGGAGATGTACATTTGAAAACAAATAGAGGAGTTTTAGTGCTCAAGGGTGTTTGTCATGTCTTAGACATCCGTTTCAACTTGGTATTGGTTGGAAAGTTAAATGATAAAGAGTTCTTTAGTATCTACTTCATTGATTAGTGGAAGTTTGTAACCCCTGTTTTCAAAAACTTTAATAAATGAAAAATAATTCCAAATTTGCCCCAAACTGATTCCATTAGGTCCTAAATATTTTTATTAATTTTAGAATTTTTTTGCGATTTGTTTGGAGTCGTTTGGACGTCATTTGAATTTTTTGTAATTAAATAACTGCTACCGTAAAAGCTGCATTTCTTCCCGTTTTGGCAAAACGGTAAAAATCTAACCCTAGGGTCAAAGTTAGTAATTAACCATGGTTAGTTGTCCTAATTTTATTTTTCTATAAATAGGCACTCACCCCAATGTAAAAAATCCTAATTTCAAAATCAATTTTAAATTGAATCCTCAAATTAAATCATTTTTAATTATTCCCTGTTACTGTTGCTACTTCTGAACGCCGATGAGCTCGCCGCTGACCACCCAACTCCGGCGACCCCGTTCTCCCCAATCCAGCAACATCGACCACCGTCGAGGACACCAACGTGTCGAGAACGGCGAGGCCGACCCGAAGAACACACCCGCCGCCGTCGCCGACCATCGCAGCGCCGCCGCCGAGCCCGCCCGACCATTCGCGTGAGTCACCATCCCCATTCCTTCTTCAAACTCTTATTTCCTTGACACCATCGAGTTCGTCTCGACGAGATGAATCGATCGCCCATATTTTCGACTCATCCCGACACACGGACACGTAGAAAACTCTAACCCTAATTTGGACACGGCGGACACGGATGTAATTTCGTGTCATGGTGACATTCTGTGGACACCAACGTGTCGAGAATGACACGACGATCACAACAGTACCCCTTGACACAAAAATTCGTGTCTAGAAACCCCCAACACGTGTGCTGGACACAGTCCCGAGTGTCTACGCACTCAGGACACGAACATGATGACTATCCATTAGTTTCTAAATAAATTAAACCCAAACCCTATCCTAACAATAAGCTCGGTCTACCCTACTGGTCAGCCGAGTGGTGCTCAAGTCTTCTCCCTTAGGCTGTGAGCCATATTTTTTTGAGTGTTTTAGTTTTTATAAATGAATACATATACATATAAAAACTATGGAACCCCCATCATTTCATTCAGGCTGAGTTGGCCCAGTGGCCAGCGTAGCAGCATTTACCCCCCTGGTGGCCGAGTTCAAATCCTCTTTTTGTAAGCTTAGTGATTTTAGGAATTATTTATAAGTTGTGTACATATATATTTATACATATATACTAAAATACTATATAAATACAGTACTATGTATACTGCCAAATAATATATATTTATGTCCAAACTTACTTTTTGCATATTTAAATTAATTAATTTATATATATATATATATTCTCTCTAAATAAATTATGATAAAATAATATTAATATAATATTGGTTTTCTTTGTGTTTTTGATAAACACCTCATATATTTATTATATATATACATATAACATATTTCAATTCAGTCATTTAAATTATGTCATTTAATTCAGTCATTTAAATTATGTCATTTAAATTTATGTCAATATAAATACAGTGCCTATACTGTAATATGTATTTTAAATTCAGTCCTTTAATTTACGTCATTTAAATACATGTCAATATAAATACAGTGCCTATATTGTAATATGTATTTTAAATTCTGTCATTTAAATTATATCATTTAAATTTATGTCAATATAAATACAGTGCCTATACTGTAATATGTAAATAAATACAGTGCCTATACTGTAATACGTATTTATAAATACAGTGCCTATACTGTAATATGTATGCTTTTAATTTCTGTAATTTAAATTCCTTTAAATTATATGTATTTAAATTACGCATTTATTTACGAATTTACGTACTTTGTGCAAACGACCACACTAAGTCCAAGCCTAGCATGGGTTGATCGAAGTTATGTGAGCCTACACATATTCGGGGTCTAGTCAAGTCATGTTGGACTTGATTCACGGCTTCGGGTCCCGTATCTGGACTTCGATTCAATTTCAAATACGCGGACAAATAAATTAAATAATTATTTATTTAATTTCAGAATCTGTGATTTATGAACTTTAAATTTTCAGACCACTTTTAATGCTGAATAAATTCTAAAAAATTTACTATAAAATACTATGTTAATTAATCTAATTTAATATTTTTTTATGATTTAATATACTTTTTGACACTGTTTAAAAATAGTAAACCAGAACTCATTTTCAATGTACACTTGTATTCTGATTTTTAATAAATACTTACACTGGATCATAAATTCTAGAAAATTTATATTAAATTACTATAATTAACATGGATCAATTTGGTTATTATTTCATATAAAATAGTACTGTATAACTATCTTAATATTATTAGAACATAATATACAGTCTGATTAATTAAATAATTAATATTGACTTGTGTGTTTTTGTGTGTTTTTGGAATATTTTAGTATCGGGACCTTACCCTACCTTAGTATAGAGACCTACTTGTTAGTCTAAATGTTGTAACACCTCACTTTGGACTACTAGAGCTTCACATAGCTAGTGTCCTATTAGGAGCCGTATCACAACACTAGTGTAATCTTAATCATAACTTAGAGGCTGAGTTGTATATCATTTTGACAGGACACCGGACATTTGTACCTTCATATTCTTATTCTTGCTTTCCTCGAGACAAGTACCCCTACAAACTTATTTACTGCATATAACAGTAAACTGTGAATGAATCATGTTAGAATATTGTATTATGGAAACTGCAAGTCATATCTTCACATGCTTCTTACTGGTTTTCAGTACATGCCATGCTTTATACTACTCTTAGTATCACTCACATGTTATAAAATGGGTTATGGGAAAACTGTTAGTAGAGTATGTGATCATGCCCCCTTCTCCGTATGTATTTACCGTGCACTGTTACAATTCTATATGCAACTTTGTCGTATGTCTGATCCCGCATTTGTGTATGGATATACACCGATGCCGTTAAGTGTACGTACGTGCACTTCAGAAATTGATATGTACCACAGTACATCCTACTACCTATTGACCGATCACGTACATGCTACGGTTTTAAACTTTAAAACAAATATATTGCCATGATAAATTGTATCTAAAACTGGATAAATCAGGTTATGCCATGATTACGTTATTTTATTTCTTTCCATCACATGATCAGTATTATATGTTTGTAGTACAAGTACTTGCTCCCGTCCTGACAGGCTAATGTTGTAGGTGTACTTTTCGAGGAGGAAATGCTTTGCGATACTTTTTATGGAGCTGCTTTTGAGGACCTGGCCTTTGCTCCAGAAGAGGCCCCAACGGGGAACCTTGCTTAGACTTGCCAGTCGACTTGAGACTTAGACTTAGAGTTATTACAACTTTTATTTAGTTACTGGACATTGTCTCCAGTTATTACTTTGGAAGTGTATTAAACTTTAAAACATATTTGCTTTCATCTATAAATGCTGTGTTGTGACAAACGTCTTAAAATGCTTTAAATATAATCTTTAGCACACTTAGTACTATCTTGACTATCTTCTAGAACAGCTTACTACACTTTTACCAACCGTAGGCTGGACATGGCTCGGCCCGGCCCAACAATTTGGGTAGCGGGTCGTGACAAAGTTTATAAGAGTTTGATAATTATTTCTAGTGGAAACAAGTGTTTTCGTCTCTACCACGTGGAAGGGAGAACACAGGTGGCACAACAGGTCAACACAGTTAGTGATGTGTCTATGGTGATGTGGCCCAAGTAGCTCAGTCATAGCAACAATAAAGAAATTACTATTTTGCAAATAAAAAGGACGTGCTTCTAGGTATGAAGATTGTGAAGTTGGAGATCTGTATAACTAGAAAGTAGAACATGGTTTCGTTTCAGAGTCGGTCATCTTCGAAGGTGTCAGTATTGTTCGAGTTGATCCACTAGAACGTCTGTGGATCGTTGAAGGTAAAAACTATTTGTGGTGCTTACTTTCATATTAATTTGATGACTATTCAAGGAAGATTTGGGTCTTCACTGTAAATACAAAAGGCTAGGCGTTTTCCACTTTTAAGGAGTTTCATGCCTCTATCAAAAGAGATACTAGAAGGAAGGAATTGCATTCACTCCAATAATTAATAAAGGTGAGTGTCCTTTGATACATATTGCAAAAATCATGAAATACGACACGATAAGACTCCGCTAAAGATGCCTCATTCAATGGCATAGGAGAGGGAATGAACATGATGCTAGAAGAGAAGTGTGATGTTTGTTATTAGAAGCAAAATTGTCGGTCAATTACTATAGTGAGGCAATATATAGTATAACTTATATCATTAATTTCTCTCCTAGTGCCTTACAAGGTGATGTAACAAATAAAGTATGGTACGACAAAGAGTCGTCATATGGTCACCTATGACTGATTTGATGTAGGGCCTTCATATTAAAATCTTAAATAATAATATTTTAATCACAATTTTAATCATAGTTATTAATTTAATAGTTAATTTATTATAATAATAGTTAATAATTTCTTAATCATCATTGTAGTCATCATTATAGTCTTAATTAATAATTTATTAATCATAACTATTATCAATTATAATAATTATTTAATTATTAAATCTAACTATAATTATAATTATAATATTTAATAATAATTATATTTCATTAATATTATTTTTATTATAATTATAATTATTAATTTATTAGTCATAATTATAATCATAATTATTAATTTATTTAGTAACATTTTATTATAATCTTAATTAATTAATATATTAATTTTAATTTTAATTAATTAATATTTTATTTTAATCTAATGTCAAATTTTATTTTTTTAATACAAAAAATGGATTTGGATTCAATCAAATCCAGTGGACAAACCAAACAATGGATTTGGTAAATGGCATTTGGAAATTCAAGATTTGAATTTTGGATGTCCAAATCCAAATCCAAATACCATTTACCAAACAAACCCTTATTGACCAATGTAAATAGGGGTAGTTGGGGAAAGATATGAGCGAATAGGATAGGGTCACGTGGCGGAGGGACATGGAGATATAGAATTTTGGAGGTACATAAAATATTTTACTAAGAGCATCTCCAACCCTATTCACTACCAAAATAAGTCATAATGGCGACGAAATTAGCGACTCCAGATAAATACGTCGCTAAGTTTTGTGCTTTTAGCGATGTTTTATATGTACGTCGCTGAACGTCACTATCAGTGACGTTTGAGCGACAGTTAGCGACACCATTAATGTTTTGGACAACTGATGTCGCATTCTAGTCGCAAAACGTCGCTGATTTTTTTAATTCAGCAAAGTTTAGCGACGCCACTTTTAAGACGTCGCCAGGTTTTAATAAATAGTGACGGTTAGCGACGTCTTTAAGTGACGTCGCTAAAATATTTCATATAGGGTTCTGGCCCGATCGATTTTTTATTTTTTTCACCCAAAATTTTCTAATCTCCCGCTCGCGGTGACCCCCTGCCTGACGACCCCATCCCTTCGACGACCACCCAGTCTCCTCCGTCGCTGCTCTAGCCCCGGCGACCCCGACCCAACCCCAAGCTGTGTCGGTAAACCCTAACCCTATCTCCCTTTTTCTGATGCGACACAGACACGACCCTTTCTGATGCGACACAGACACGACCCCGACCACTCCTATGATGCGACACAGACACGACCCTTCGAATACCAGAGCTCATGTCTAGAGCTGCAAATGAGCCAAGCCGTTTGCGAGCTGCTCGAAGCTCGGCTTGATAAAAGCTCGTTTGAGCTTGGTTCGTTTAGAAAATAAGCCGAGCTCATGTCTAGGGCTGCAAATGAGCCAAGCTCGTTTAGGAGCTTATTTAGAAGCTCGTTTGTTGTTGAATTCTAATTTTATGTATGTTTGTATAATGATATGGTTGTGTGCTTTATATTTATATGTCCTTAATAATTGATATGAAGGAACTTTTTTAATTAAATTTTTATAAATAAATTGTTAAATTACAGGTACTTGAATTCAAGCGTAACTAGGTTGAAATCGAGCTCATTAAGCTTGAATAAAGGTGAACAAGCTTGAAATCAAGCTTAATGAGCTTGATATGAGCTTATCGAGCTTGTTTATCAAGCTTGAATCAAGCTTGCTTATCAAGCCAAGCTCGAGCTCAAACCAAGCCAAGCTCAAGCTTAATATAAACAAGCTCAAGCCAAGCTCAAGCTCTAAAATAAAAAATTTATCAAGCTTGAGCTCGAGCTCGAACTCGATTAATTCTAGTCAAGCCAAGCTCAAGCTTACAAAAGCTTGGCTCGGCTTGGCTCGTTTGCAATACCAGAGCTCATGTCCCTAGCTAAGGTATTGTTACAAGTGTAAGGTTCAGGTGTTAAGTAATTATTCAGTCCCTTAAATAGCAACCATCACATGTTAATTACTACTGTGCAATCCACTCCTATGGTTGTAACAATTTCTATTGATGTTAGTATCAGTCGAAGGAAGAGGAATGGCTCAGGTTAGAAGTGGGTATTGGTTTAGCCCGGGTCCTGTACTGCCTATGAGGACAGTCCCTGTCACAATTGGGTATCAATCCACTTACATGAATCTGTCCTGCATACCATAGAGCATATCATGTTTTAGTCCACCCTAGGTATGTGTTCAGCCCACATGTGCCTATTGCATTAC
The DNA here is from genome assembly GCA_029216955.1 of Iris pallida. Classification (NCBI taxonomy): domain Eukaryota; kingdom Viridiplantae; phylum Streptophyta; class Magnoliopsida; order Asparagales; family Iridaceae; genus Iris; species Iris pallida. The sequence continues at coordinate 30,853 of JANAVB010033657.1, forward strand.
CTGTCCATCTTGTTGTATAACACACTGCATATCATGTTTCAGTCCACACTGCATATCATCTTGGTGAACCAAACGAGGCCTTAGGATAATGTGTATAGATGAGGACTAGGACAATAAGTATAGGTAACTTCAAGATAGGAATTGTTTTACCTATGAGTATAGGTAATGGCTTTACCTAGAGTGACTAGGTAATATATAGGTTTAGGAAGCTTATAGGTTTAGGTAATGAGTTGACACATGGGTATGGGAGATACCTATGTTGTAGTGTATGGGGTATTGAGTTTGGGTATTGGTTTTTACTAGAGTTAAGGATAGGCTAGTGTATAGGTAATTAGGTAAATAGGCCATAGTAATGGTTTTACCTATGTGAATGGGATATTGGTAGGGCAAATACCTACCCAAACTTTATCCTCATATTGATACATAATATTCACAAATACCCTAGTTACAGACATTACTATTGGTGTAATTGGACTCCTAGATTAGCTTAGCCCATTAAGCCCTAACCCATATCTTATACTTAGTATATGATTATGCAGAGTAACTCCTCTAATATGACTCATGCAGAGTCACAGTCTTTCTACTGAAGCTAACTCATACAAATATCCATCTATCCACTTCAATATCTGTAACCTACCTCTATCCACTTCAATATCTGCAACCTAACATTCTAAACCAACTGATTTGCCAACATCTGATTTAATATGCCGCCACGATAATCTCTGACCACCGCACGCACAAACGCGCGAAACAAAAGTTAGTAATGCGAAAAGAAGATGACCGATAATCTCTGACCATTTAACGTAAAATGTCATGTGTACATATACTGCGGAAAGTGTAGACCGCATGAACTGACAAACGAGAATTTGGGGATCAAAGTTGTAACAAGTAAAGTTGTGTTTTGGATATGTTCTATTCTTGTTAAGCTCTTTGTGCACAAAGCAAGATATAACGAATGCAGAACATCTCTCGAGTTTACGACTCTTGTATGCTCTATACTTGAGTTACGAACTCGTTATTTGTTCTGTATTCTCTATTTATAGCTTGCTTTGTGAACAAAGAGCTTGCAAGAGTTCTTTTTCCAAAGCACAACTTGACTTGTTCCAGCTTTGAGACCCTCATTTTCGTGCGTCATCAGTTCATGTCGGTATTCACTTTCCCAGTAACTTCCTCCAATTAACTCTATCCCTCGGTTGAGCTACTATTTCAAAGCTTTGACACTTGCATATCATTCACTACCTTGATGTATCTATCTCACAGAATTATGGAGCTGAATTACTATCGGCGGAATCGTACTTGGATGTACAACTTCCTGATGACATGTGCGGTGTGCGGGATGAATTCATAGAGGATGTACACCAGTTCCTACAGTTTGCCAAGGCGTTCCCTCAGTACATGGACGGTACCAAAATTAAGTGTCCGTGTGTGAGATGTCGTAACTTGAAATATCATCCAGAAGTGGATGTCACATATCATTTATACTCGAAGGGTTTCAAGCCGAATTACTATCAGTGGAGCGAGCACGGAGAACTTATGTCTTTAGCATCGGAGTACGAGCCTTATGTGGATGTCCACAACAACGCTCCTTACGACGATGGGTTGGTGAACATGGTTTTCGACGCGGCCGGGCCTAGTTTCGATCCGGATAATCATGATGCACCTGAGGAGGCACCGAATCCCGATGCTGCACAGTTTATGGAGTTGCTGGAGAATGCAAGGACTCCATTATATCCTGGTTGTGAGGATCATTCACCGTTGGAGGTCGTTACAAGATTGTTGAGCATCAAGTCCAATTTTAACATGTCGCAAGATTGCTACAACCGTCTTATGGAGTTGCTTATAGAAATATTGCCTGAGGGTGCGAAGTTGCCTAAAGACTTCTACTGGTCTAAGAGGATTTAGATCGCTCTGGATGGAATACGAAAAAATCGATGCCTGTCGCAACGGGTGCATGTTGTACTACAAAGACGACAAGGATGAAGACGCCTGCAGATTTTGTGGTGTCGATCGCTACAAGGCATGTGGTAGAGAAAAGTCTGTCGGTGCCAGGAAACCTACCTCTTCGATGTACTACTTGCTGTTGACGCCGCGGTTGCAGCGGTTGTTTATGGTGAAGGAAACGGCAGAAAACATGAGTTAGCATAAGCGAGAACATACCGAAGGAGTGTTGGATCACCCATCTGATGGAGAAGTATGGAAGCACTTTGATCGAAAGTATCCAGATTTTGCTTCTGATCCGCGTAATGTCAGATTGGGTCTCTGCTCCGACGGTTTTACCCCATTCAGACTTTCGGGATCCCAGTATTCGTGTTGGCCTGTGATCGTCACCCCGTACAATCTACCGTCTTGGATGTGCATGAAGACTCCGTATATGTTCCTCACTGTTATTATCCCAGGTCCGAACAATCCGAAAAGGAACATCGATGTGTATTTACAGTCGTTGATTGATGAGTTGAATCAGCTGTAGGAAGTAGGTTCCAACACGTACGATGTATCTAGAAAATAAAATTTTCAGATGCGGGCAGCACTTATGTGGACCATCAACGACTTTTCGGCCTATGGAAGGTTATCTGGATGGAGCACGCATGGTCGTCTTTCATGTCCGTATTGCATGGACCGCACTAAGGCTTTCTGTTTGAAACACGAAGGCAAACCGTGCTTCTTCGATTGTCATCGACAATTCCTGCCGAAGGATCATCTGTACCGGAGGAACATGAATGCTTTTCGTGCTGGCGTTGTGGAGAAGGCTAATCCCCCGCCAAGATGGCCCGGATATACGATATGGAAAGAGGTAAAAGATTTACCAAGAGCTATTGAGCAGCCTGCTATGGGCTACAAGTGTGACGGATTTGGTCGCACTCATAACTGGACGAAGAGGAGTATATTTTGGGATCTTCCATATTGGAGCACCAATCTGATTAGACATAACTTTGATGTCATGCATATCGAGAAGAATGTGTTTGACAACATAATTAATACTGTAATGGACGTAAAGGGGAAGACGAAAGACAATCCAAAGGCTAGATTGGACTTGGAAGAAATATGTAGACGTTCTGTATTGTATTTGATAGAGGACGGGAATGGAAAGTTGAAGCAGCCTAAGGCAATTTTCTCACTGGAGAAGGAGGATAAAGTGAGGCTTTATAGGTGGATTCAAGGTCTGAAATTTCCAGATGGGTATGTTTCGAACTTGAGAAGATGCGTCGACCTCAAGGAGAACAAACTTACAGGTATGAAGAGCCATGATTGTCACGTATTCATGGAGCGGTTAGTTCCGATTGTATTTCGGAAATTCTTACCGCAGGCAGTTTGGGATCCATTGACGGAGCGCTTAGCATATTCTTCAGGGACCTTGTTCTAAGAAATTGCTCGTTGATCGTCTAGAAAAGCAAGAAAAGGACATTGCGGTAACACTGTGCAAGCTAGAGAGGGTGTTCCCTCCTGGATTATTCGACTCTATGGAGCATTTGCCGATTCATTTTTCCTACGAGGCACGTGTTGGTGGACCCGTCGAATATCGATGGATGTACCCGTTCGAGCGACATTTGAATCTGTAACGTCCCAGTCCCCCCAAAATACGTAGGACTAAGTACTTAGACATGCCAGCTGTACTTATACGAAGAATACACCAATATATGGTAATTCCCATATTGGCACATAAGCTGTAATAATAATGCATGATAAGCCACAATAATATAAAAATCTCATCCACAGCTCAAACAGAGAATATAATAAGTCCACTAAATAAGATAAATGATGATATCAAAATATAGCCGGGTGAACATTCTCACCCTAATAGCTATGGAAAAATAGTCTCAACTAAATGGAGTCCAACCTCCTCAAACAGCAAGAATGATGATAAAAAGATGTCCAATACATGGTCTCAGATATAAAGAATAAATTAAGTAAGGGCAAGAGATGCCTCGTCCGATGTATGATGGATCCAATGTTACCGTACTCCTCAGGATAGTCCTGCTCGTCTAATCCTGGAGAGATCACCAGGTCCTCAGAGGGACGTAACAAGATACAGAAAAACATGCCAAGTAACGGAATGTGAAAAGAAAATATGCAACTATGACTCTACAGGATCTCCTAACCATCTATGTGAGATGCACTTTAGAGGACAACGTTCTACGCAGGGGCTGTAACGGATTCACGCAAACAAATAATAAAGAGTGACCGTCAAGTAGCGGTCATCCGAGACACTATCGGCCAGGACAGAAAGTAGTACTCATACGAGTCACTCTCGGCCCCCAAAGTGTGTAAAAATAAATGTAGCCCCTACGCTAGTAGCTGTCCCCTCCCCCCAACTGCTCATGTCCAAGATGTATCCACAGCCTATCCAGTTGGCAACTGCTACGGCTTCTAACTCGACTCACTAATAGCAGTTCCTCCTAACCGTCGCACGTCCCGTACGTATCGATGGCCAGTCGAGTACGCGGGTCCGTGTCCTATATAACTCACTCATCACGTGATACACATGTGTCAAGGCCATAGGGGACATGAAAATCCCCACATACTCATAGGGTAGTCAACTGACACAGGGTCGACATGCAACAAGACATAAATAAATATAACGACTAAATTTAGCCGCTTGCACCCAAGTGTGACTTGGACGCCCAAAAATGACAAATAAGAGAAAGAAATATGCAATAATAAAATATACTTAAAATAATGAGCACAATCAGAATCTATGGCAAGGTATACTTGCCTGTGGTGCGAGAAGGGCAATCCAAGAGTAGCAAGTGTCAGCACCAAAACTCACAAATCACATATGACTCCAGATGCTGAAACAAACATAAAAAATGATCTCGGTAAAGAAAATATACTTAGGAAATGCCTGTCCAAAAGTCCAATTCTGAAACAGGGACAAAATCATAATTTCGGGTCAAAACGATGTCCGCCGTTGGACCCGCTTTGCACCGAAATGCGTGCCAAATTTTATGGTCTCTAAAGTCATCAAACTACATGTCTACGGATTCAGTTTAAGGAGAGAAACTCAATGGTATGTCCAGTTTTGGATTCTGATGAGCCGTGTACAAATTCGTCCGTTTGAGTGGGTCGCGGGCCCGCCAAAAAGTGGTTCCGATTCGACCTTCTCAGAATCGAACCAAATTGGCACACAGGACCAGAATTTCGATCCGGACCTGTTGGCGCAAGTTTCGTCTCGATTCGACGACTGTACACGAAAGTTATGGACAAGTTTGCAAAATGCCGATACGGGAGTATCTCGACGGATACGCGTTGATTTCGTCGCGCACACGCGACGAAACTGAGTTCCGTCAGTTCCCACACGTCAGCAACGTCCATACGCGGCTTTCAATACGTATAGCGCGCGACCACATCGCCCGTTTTGTCGGGACGCTGTCGTATCGTGGAAATTTTCTAAAATTTACTATTTTGAAAACAGTTTTCGCACAACTTTAGCATTAATTTAATTCTTACACAGAAATCGAAATAGAGATCTACAAGTTGCATTTTAATCGTGGTTATGTTGTCTTCATATGTTTTCAATTTGTTTCTACAATTTTTACTGCACAGCAAAAAAATTGGCCGACAAGTTGTCGTTTTAAATAGTTTTTGGTATTACAGAAAAATAGGTTTTTCTTCAACTTCGTCTCGATTTTTCGAGCAAGTCGATGGGTTGTTTTAAAATACACCTGGAGGATCTCGAAGAGGGTCAAGTCTACTTTCCAGAAAATTTTACGGATCGAAAATCGGTGCTACGAGTAAAAAGTTACGTCGTAGGGAAGTAGGGTACCTGAGTGGAAAAACTGCTCCGTGGGTGACGCGGGACTGACTTCCGATGCTCCGTTCATCGCACACAAAACTCCGTTGCTGGTGAAACGAACTCGTAGACGAAGGGGGTATGATCAGCTGCAACTTTTATTTTGGAAGTTTAGGGTTTGAGGTTTGTAGAAAAAGTTATATATATAACAACTTCTCACAAAACCTAATGCTAATAGGTTTAGGTTTATTAAGTCTCACAGGTTGGGTAATTCGTGCGCTTGCTGCTTTCAGCAGCAAGCAACAAATGGGGGTGGGGGCCCGCCCACTTTAGTGGTGGGTGGTTCATTATTTTTTTTAGAAAATTTTCTATATGGTGCCGAACTTTAGAAAAATTGGAGAGAGAGAGTAACATCTTTGGAAAAATTAGAAGTAGGAGAACATTCCGTCAGACGGTCTGGCGGAATTCGAGCGGGGTTGTTTTTATTTTTATTTCTGAACATTGTTCATCTCCGAACAATGCCTCCCCGCCCAAAAAAAATCTCGCTCAAATTCCGCTAGACCGTTTGGTGGAATTTGGACCCCGCTCAAATTCCGCCAGACCGTCTGGAGGAATTTGAACACCCCGCTCAAATTTCTCCAGACCGTCTGGAGGAATTTGGACGAGTCTAAATTCCGCCAGACCGTCTGTCGGAATAGTCTCTTACTTCTAATTTTTCCAAAGCTGTTACTCTCTATACAATTTCTGTAAAGTTCGGTATCCTATAGAGAATTTTTTTTTCTTTCCTTTGCTTTTCTTTTCTTTCCTTTAAGAAGAGCTGTGGTGTCGGTCCCCCCTTGGGCCGACCACTGAGTGTTTTTTTTCTCTCTTTAATATATATATATATATATTACATAAAATCTCATAAATTGTAAATAAGTATTAAAAATTTTATAATAAATGCAAATAATATTTAGTAGCACTTAAAATATATCAAGCACACAATCATACATATTATTATATTTATATCTATAAATACACACATATATACCAATGACCTCTTTAATGCTAAATAATATAGCAAAATATAATTTTTAAAGCACTAAAATAATTAGAAAAAAAATATTGGGGGTTTACATCCTACCCCAACTTAAAGAAAATTTCGTCCTCGAAATTAAACTAAGGTCGGGGATCAAGTGTAATGCAAGGAAATTAATAGGGACAAGGTCACGTTGATAGATAGTGGCTAGCTATCTCGGTGTATACTCAAACTTCCTGGTCACAGGAAAATAGTTTGGCCTATCTATCAAGTACAAGGCTCGTCTAGTATAGGTAAAAGATGAAATCCCACAAGAGTTCAAGGAATGTGTTTTTGAATGCCGATACGTGCTTCAAGGGCGGTTGTATAATTCTAAGAGAATTGCCAAGACAGTCGTGAGGGAGACTCTAAAGGACAATTTTAGCTACGTCTCCATCCGTATAGAACGATGGATGTAAGCGAACCAAATGCACTCGGTTGACCAGACCATCATGTATCGGTTCTGATTAGACAATATGTTAGTGGCGCGCGCCCAATAAAATATGTCATGAACAAGCTCGATAAGGAATAAGCTTGAAACTAAGGCTAAATTAGCAGCTCAAGTGTAGGCCTCAAAAATGAAGTCACGCTGAGTTAATACAGCCTATCAGAACAATGTCTAAAATACACGCTGAGTTCTATCAGACCATTTCCTAAAATATACGCAGAGTTTAAATGGTACACAGAGACAGCTCATCATTTGTCAGAGTGTCATTATGACTGACAGTACGAGTCAAAGAATGTCTTCTCATATGCCACGTATGCACGGGACTCGAGAGATCTCAGCCGACTATTGCGTGACTTTCGAAATCTTCCTCAACAAGATTCAGTCTTCATCAAGTGGCGTACCAAAAAGACCTATTGTCATTTAATGTGACTAACAAGGCAATCAATGTCAGAGATTTCTGCCAGTCGAGGTACGTCGAATCAGACAGCTGGCCGTTCTGACTCAAGTCTGCATGTATTTTGAACTTCTATGTTCCTTCCTCAAGTTTGCGCATGAATTTTGAGCTTTCTGTCTCAAGTTGGCGTGTATTCTGAAGCTTTCTGCCTCAAGTTGGCGTGTATTCTGAAGCTTTCTGCCTCAAGTTGGCGTGTATTCTGAAGCTTTCTGTCTCAGTTGGCGTGTATCTGAAGCCTTTGCCCCAAGTCACGGGGATTTCATCCTTAACCAGTTGGCGTGGATTTCATCTCAAATTATCAGATTGAGTACGTGGCAGACATGCCACAAATCTCTCGTATGCGTGCCCCAGTAACTTGCATACGACTCATGCATGATTGCCATGTGTCCAACAGTTATGGGCCACGTCCAGTAACTGCTCATCAACCTTGCGTATGATTGAATCCTGCGTGATTATCAACTATGCATAGGTTATGAAAACAGTTATCTTTTTAGTTATTTTTGACTCTATAAATAGAGTTCTCTTCGCATTCATTGTACAGATATACAGAATATCTAAATTGCTGTCAAATTTTTGAGAGCTTTTCTTCTTCGCATCGTCCAAGGGATAAAGCGATCGTCTAGATCGGATTCCTAAATTTGTATTTTCCTAGAATCAAAATAAATAAAGTGAATTTATTTATGGAAAATAAATTGGCGACTCTGCTGGGGAAACCCATCTCCTCTTCTGAGATGGCAACAACTCAATGCGATGCTTCGTCGGTCGGATCGACGAAGAAGGTGATATCGATTCAGTTCAATCAACTCGCCTATGAAGAAATGCAGCGGGCTAAGGGTGTCAAGCACACTTCAGCCTCCATCGCCACCGCCAAATCAAAGGGACGATCTGTCTACGTCCCTAAGAATCTATTGGCAGCCAAAGATGGTGAAGTTTCTACCACAGTGTCTATTACTAACACTGGCAAGAACTCCACTGCAGGCACGCATACTCCTGTGTGCTCGAAGACGACAGTATCCAAAAGACACGCTGACAGTGATGGCTCTTTAGCCAAATCTGTTTTCGTAGTCAATCAGTCCAAAAGTCACGTTGACAGCACTGGCTCTTTAACCAAACCTGTTCTAGCGTGCATTTCCAAACACAAAAATCACGCTAACAGCACTGGTTCTTTACCAAGCCTGTCTCAGCGTGTATTCCGCATGCATCATCCACCAAGTCAGCTCTCCCTGACAAGCATGCGTACCAAAATCTGGCTTTTTAGCCAAGACTTCATATGCTGACAGTACTGGTTCCTTAGCTAAATTGTCACCAGCATATTCTAAGAAGAATAGCTCTTTAGCTATTTCTTCCTCCCTGCCAAGTTCTGCTAGAACTGGGGGTAGTCTTGCTATGGCTCCTCCACAAATGGCTCACAAAGTCCCTTCGAATAGGAATAACTCTTTAGTTGTTTCTTCTGCTCCTGTAGTGTTTACTTCAGGAACAGCTTTGACTGACAGCTTTGTTAGTCAAAGAAAAGGAAATAGTCTTTTGACTACTCTTCCTTCTGGACATTCTATGTCTCAAAATTTGAATAAGTCTAAAAAGAAACATTTCTTAATGTCTTCTTCTACGACTTCTTCAAATTGGGCACAGAATTTGTCTCTACAAAAAGGTTTGTTACCAACTCCTACTCAAGGGGATGGTTCAACTCTTCCTTCTCTGCAAATATCCAGATCAATGGAAGGAAAACTTCAAGTGTCAAAAACCAATGTTTTACCTCCAACAGATCTAAGAATGAAACTTAATCAATCCCGTTTGGGAAGCACTTCTGGTGTTAAGAAACCACACCAATCGGAAATGAAAGTAAGAGATCCGGATGCAGAGTATGCCAAAAATTATGTTGCTCAGATTAATCACTCTTTGTATAATCAAGAGCCGACAAAATCCAAGAACAAGAAATACATTCCTAATAAACAAAGATTGTTCTCGAATATACCTCAATCTTCACATACGGATTTGCGAGAACATCTTCAACAAAAGAGGAGGAATAATTCTCTGTCAAGTGATCATGACCATCATGAGTGTGACTTCCAACCTAGGGTCATAATTCAATGCATATGCCAAACGAAACGACAGTCTGTCTTTAATCGGATCCAGGGTGAACCTATGTCTGATAAAGATGAACCTCTTTTCGCTTCTATCAACATGACCTCTCGGGATTCTGGGGGTAGAACTGATAGTCCAGATGGGGTATATAGAGGCACCAGAGCAAGAGTCCTGGCTTCTACTCAAAGAGCTTCAGTTTCTGAAGATTATTCTGAATTCCTTGGAGAATCCAACTTCCCACCTCTTTCTACTGGGGGTAGTTCTCCTACAACTGATTTTGATACACAAAGCAATGATTCAGAACAAACAGTATCATCAACAATCCCTCATATGGTCACAACTTATATGGTGGATGGGAATACTGATTTGAACAATGAACCTTCTTCTTCGATGACTCAAGACCAAAGAATTGCTTCTTTAGAACAACAAATGAAATCTATGGCTGATACTATGAAATCAATGTATGAACTTATGGCAAACCAGCTGCAAAATCCACAGACTGTACCTGACGCCATAGCGATTGACACTGGTATAGGTCCAGTGCAAGTTCCTCCAGCAGTACAATCCAATATCCTTGGACAAGCTCAACCAATTCCTAGCCATTCGGGAGCTGGGGGTAGTGCTTATAATGTTGTCCCCCTCCTAACTATTCTCTACAAGCTACAACTCCACAATCTTCCGGAGTCGTTACTGAAGAATTGAGGAATCTTCGAACCCAATTTGAGGCATTCAAACGAAAAGATGGTTTACAAAGGTTAGGTATCAAGCAACCTTATCCAATAGAATGGAAGCAAGTATCATATCCTCCTAAATACAAGCCTCCTACTATCTCATTCTTTGATGGAACCACTTCTCCTAGTCAGTTTATCAATCATTTTGAAGTAATGACTGACCAGCTACAACCAAGCGACGCCCTCCTTACTCGGATGTTTGTCGGATGTCTCAAGGGAACGGCTTATGAGTGGTATATAAGTCTCCCTGATGGGTGTATTACCTCATTTGCCGGAGGGCTCAATGACATGACTATGTCTGCTCTTATAAGAATCAAACAGAGAAATAATGAAAGCACTGAAAGCTTTATTGAAAGATTTAGAAGAGAAGCTTTAAAAATGCCTCTTAGAACTCCCGATGCCATCACTATCGACACTTGCAAGTCAAATCTCTTACCAATCATCAGCATGTGGACAGGATCCACTCAATTCCAAGATTGGCCTTCCTGCATCGTCAGTGCCAAAGCTGCCGAAGTCAGTGCCGAGACTTTCAAAGGTCTGGGGGTACACATGAATCCCAATAAATTAGGTCAAAATACTAGCAATAGTACGCGACCTAACAATCGTAAAGGAAAAGAGACTCTTGAAGTCAATCTCCAGAGCAAAAATTAAGAAGTAATATCTGCCCAAGCTATCCCAGCTCCAACTAATCAACAACCAAGAGCACCTCGCCCCAAAGAAGAATACTCTTTTGACGACGATGACGTCCTTGGTATCTTTGAATGTAAAGGTAATAAAATAATTACCTGAAATCAAGAAACCCGATGAAGCTGGTAAGACATATCATCCTAAATACTGTCCGTACCATAGAATATTGGGTCACACAGCTCGTACATGTTTCGTACTGAAAGGAAAAATCTAGGAAATGATCAAATCTGGAGCTGTCACTCTCACTCCGAAAGAAAAGACCGTCACCTCCAACGTTGTCTCTATGCAATTCGGAGATTTTCCTCCTCAACTCCTCGAAAGCGGGATTGTTCCTATTCCCAAGGCAACTCTTGAAATCGTAAATATTCCCCCCCACAGTCTGAAGGATTAGTATCGATCACTATTGAAACAGGAGAAATCATATGGATTCATCTTGATCTAGTGGCAGATTTTGAATCTCCTCCCATTCAAAAGACTACTTCCCTAAAATCTAAGAAGGCCGAAAAAACTAAGTCATGTCATATGACTTCTTTCGGATCTACTTCCGATACAGAGCCAAAAGATAAGGTAGAAGCGCTTGCTGGTGCTACTAGAACATGGAAACATTATCTAAAGGATTATTCCAAGAGTCCTGAAGATACTCTCGATAGTCCTGAAGATACTCCTGATATTTCTCCAGCTGACAAAGATATTCCTGATGTTCCTCGGGAGGAAGAATCATCCACTGTACCTGTTCCTTCAACTACACCGGTACCTATTCCTTCCAAGCCCACAGTACTTGAGAAAGGCAAATAACAAGTTTGCTTCGACAAACCAATCAGGAAGTCTCCTCCCCTTGGACTTCAGAAGCCTTATAACTTTGACATTTTAGCTCAACTCGCTAACACTCCAGCTAGAATGTCCCTCTTCGAACTTCTACGTATTTCTAAAGAGACTCGGGAGACATTAAGTGAGGCACTTCTTCAGGCTGACTCTTGTCTTGCACAATTAAAGAAGCCAGATGAAGAACCTGTTACTTGCTTACATTGCAATAGTGTATTGGAGATCATCCCGAATATCACCTTTACACAAGATGACATGTTATTGGAGGATAATCGACATGATCGACCTCTCTACTACACCGGTTATATCGATACGATGAAGGTAGATCGTATTCTTATTGATCCAGGATCTGCTTTAAGCATAATGCCAAGGAGTCTGCTAGATGAATTAAAAATTCCTCTTCACAAACTTTCCAAGACGGTTACTACTATATTGGGATTCAATCAAAGTCAAAGCGAGCCGTTGGGAAAGATTCATCTGAAACTTCAAATAGGCGATTTCAGATCCAAAGTCACTTTCTATGTGATCAGATCGTGGGATCTTATAATCTTCTCTTGGGAAGACCCTTCCTTCATGAAAATAATGTGGTGCCTTCTACTCTTATCAGTGCTTCAAATACATTGACAGCGATGGAAAAGTACAAAAGGAAGTTGCTGATATAAATCCTTTCCGTGGGGTTGAAGCTTATTTCAGTGATTTTCGGATGTACAAAGAGGAGTATACAAAATAGTACAAGCTATGGAAAAAGAAGATCCGCAAAGTGAGACTTTGATAATTCCTGTTAAAGGTCGAACTACTCAGCAACAGTCTCCTAAACCCTCTGGAGAAGGCCCCTTCATTATTCTAGTGAGCGGACGTGTCTCTCCTATTACCTCAATCATCTACCCAAGACACACTGATCATTTCTGTCAGTGGGCGTACTACATTTTCGGCATCTTCATCTATAAAACATGACACTCTGGTAATCCCTGTTGGTGGGCAAACTACTTTTCCATCTCAAGCTTCAAGGGAGCTCACCTCTTCTGAGCCATTTGTGATCGATCTTAATCGAAAAAAAACTCCTTCTAGTTCTTCTTCTCCCCCTTTAGTCATTGATTTGGCTAAGATTTCTAAGGTTCAACCTCCTTCTGATGTAAATACTACTACTTTTAAAATTAATGAAATATCTCCGTCTTTGCAGTATATTGATGTTTGTAATCATGTTCATAATTATTACTTGCAATTGTTAGATGACTTGAGAACAATAACCATAGGAGTTGTACAGACTTTTCATACAGAAGTATCCTTAGAATCAGTACAAGGTTCATGCTTTCTAGTACCTAGCAGAAAACCAGGAGATATTCCAATATTCTTCTACAAAGGACCAAAAAACCCTATCAATCTTGAAGATGATGATAGAAATGATGATTCTGGAAGATTACAGTTGCGTCGTTACAGCCAGCAATCTAAAGATATTATCAAAAATATGGGCTATGACTTCAGAACTGGCCTCAGTAATGGGAGAAGAAAAGAATGCCTGTTCGGATTCCTCCTTTAAAATGGAAGGACGAAATACGGATTGGGTTATATTGCTCCTACTTCCTTTATCAATATCATCCATAAAGATCCCGAATCTGACGAAGATAAAAGATCTGATTCTTCTAGTTCCTCCTCTTGGGATTCTGATATGAGTATTGGTGACTTCCACCGTAACATTCTGTCTTCCAACATGGTTTCCGCTGACGGTCCTGAAGAAAATGACGACGAATTTGAAATCTCATCTGAATCAGAACAATGGGCCCAAAGGTTAGATAATCAATGGGAGTTTAGATTCGAGCAAAGAGAACCTCCAACTGAAGATAAATTCGTTCAAATAGATGTTGGTGAAGAGGGATCCCCCAACCAATATTCATTAGTGAAAGTCTTTCAGAAAATGATAAGCAAGACATGATCAAACTTATTCGCGAATACATCGACGTCTTCGCTTGGAGCTATGAAGATATGCCAGGACTTGATCCACAGATAGCAACTCACAAACTCAATATCATGCCAAATGCTAAACCGGTCAAGCAACAACAGCGACGATTTCGTCCAGACATATGGATGCAATTGAAGCCGAAGTTAATAAACTCATGGCTTCTGGGTTTATCAGAGAGGAACAACACCCTGATTGGGTGGCTAATATAGTTCCTGTCCTTAAAAAGACTGGCAAGATCAGAGTATGCATCGACTATCGTGATCTCAATACGGTATGTCCTAAAGACGAGTTCCCCTACCAATTACTGATGTTATGATCGATAACACCTGTGGTTTTGAACGGATGTCGTTCATGGACGGGTATTCTGGATACAATCAAATTAAAATATTTCCAGATGACGAGAAACACACTTCTTTCAGAACGTCGATCGGTACATACTGTTATACAGTGATGCCATTCGGTCTCAAGAATGCAGGAGCAACCTATCAACGTGCTATGAGCACTATATTCCGTGAACATTTACGAAAAACAGTCGAATGTTACGTTGATATTGCAGTCAAAAGTCGACAAAAGGAGGATCATATCTAAGATTTGAAAACTATATTTGATCTAATGCGTCGGCATCAATTAAGGATGAACCCTACTAAGTCCTTCTTAGGCGTCTCTAGTGGCAAATTTCTCGGCTTCGTTACCTCGAAAGGTATACACGTAGATCCCGAGAAGATCAAAGCCATCCAAGAGATGCGTCCTCCACGCACCTTAAACGATCTACGAGGATTTCAAGGAAGGATCGCTTATATCAGGAGATTCATCTCTAATCTTTCAGGACGCTGCAGACTATTCAATAAACTTTTGAAGAAATGTTTTCTTTCGTCTGGACTGACGAATGTCAAAAAGCATTTGATGACATAAAACAATCTGATGAACCCCCCAGTATTGGTACCTCCTATTTCAGGAATACCGTTCCTTCTATATACCCGAGCAACGAGTCATTCATTGGTGCACTGCTCGCTCAAAAGAATAAAAATGGTCATGAACAAGCCATTTACTATCTCAGTCGTCCCATGATCGGAGCTGAACCTCGATATTCACCGGTCGAAAAAGAATGTCTAGCCCTTATGTTCGCTGTCCAAAAAACACGACATTATATCATTGGCCAGACCATTCATGTCATTTCCAGGATCAATCCTATACGAGTCATGATGAAGAAACCAAGTGTTTTAAATTCTCGATTGGCTAACTGGGGAATCTTACTTGCTCAGTATGATATGCACTATATCCCTCAGAAATCGTCAAAGGACAAGCTTTAGCTGATTTTCTGGCTGCTCATTCAATTCCAGAAAATTCAAAACTCTACGATGAAATCCCAGATGAAGTCCTAGATTCAAACCAAATTGCTGAAGAAGATCCTACTTGGCGTTTATTCTTTGATGGAGCTTCAAGAATAGGTCCTAATGGTGACATTGTCGCTGGGGTTGGAATCGTTCTAGTATCGCCAGAAGGTCTGCTATCCAAAGAGCTTATTCTCTCGATCAACCATGTTCAAACAATGTAGCTGAGTACAATGCATTGCTTATTGGTCTTCAACTCGCTAAACATTTGAATATTCAACATTTAGAAGCTTATAGAGATTCTAAACTCATTGTCAATCAGATAAGAGGTACTTATGAAGTTCGCCATCAAGATCTGGTTCCTTATCATAGATCGGCTATATCTATAGCTTCTTCATTTGAAGGATTCTTCATCGAGCATGTTAGGCGAGCATGTAACACAGAAGCTGATGCTCTTGCTAATCTTCGGCGGTGTTAGCTATTCCGATTAGACGTCAACAAATGATTGTTGTTTGCAATCGAGAATTATTTCATCTCGAAAACAATCTAACTCTAGGGCTTCAGTTGACATTGAAGAATCAATATCTCATGATGTCAATACAACAAGAGGATTTGGATTAAGTCGTAAATCATTATCATCTTCATCTGATTCTAGTATGGAATTCACCTTCAGTAATTTAGCTGAGACTCAGAATACGGATAAAGATTAGAGACTTTCTTTCTTAGATTTCGTATTGTATGATATCTTCCAGATAATCTGAGTGAGGCGCATCTATCAGACGACGATCACTCAGATTCTATACAATCATACTACAAAACCTTATATCGTCGAGCTTATGATGGTTTACTTCTTCGATGTGTTGTCGTAGTGAAGCCCAACAATTATCCGCGAAGCACATGATGGAATTTATGGAGCACATCAGCCTGGACCTAAACTTCAAGACCGTATTCGACGCATGGGTTATTATTGGCCTACTATGGTATCAGATGCCATCGAATATGCAAGGAAGTGTAAAGCTTGTCAAATCCATGCGGATTTTATTCATCAACCCTCAGAATTTCTACATCCAACGGCAGCATCATGGCCCTTCGAAGCTTGGGGCATGGACATTATTGGCCCGATCAATCCGTCGTCATCAAAAGGTCATCGGTTTATTCTCGCAATAACCATTATTTCTCCAAATGGGCCGAAGCTATTCCTTTATCTGAAGTCAAAACTTCTAATGTCATCAGCTTTATTAAGCATCATGTCATCTACAGATTTGGTGTTCTTCGACACATTATTCATGATAATGGACCACAATTCGTCAGCCAGAAATTTACTCGATTCTGTGACGATCATCGGATCAACAATTTTCTACTACCGCATATAATCCGGCAGCTAACGGATTAACAGAAGCTTTCAACAAGACTATCATCAAACTCTTAAAGAAGTTTGTTTCTGCCAACAAACGTAATTGGAGTGAAAAACTCGGTGAATGTTTATGACTTACCGCACTACAGTTCGTAATGCCACCAGATGTACACCTTTTTCTCTGGTGTATGGATGCGAAGCTGTTCTCCCATTAGAGATTCAAATTCCTTCTTTAAGGATAGCAATCGCTAATGAACTTACCACCGAGAATAATGATCGTCTTCGACTTCAGAAATTAGAAGCTCTGGATGAAAAGCGGTTATATGCTCAACAGAATATCGAATTCTATCAAGCTAGAATCTCAAGAGCTTTTAACAAGAAAGTCAGAGTTCGAGCATATCAAAAAGGAGAACTTGTTCTTACAGTCAGACATCCGATGACTATGACGCACATGAGTAAAGGCAAGTTCGATGCAAAATGGGAAGGTCCATTCATTGTGAATAAAGTCTTTTCTAATGGGGCATATCAGCTTACCACTATGGATGGTAAAGTCACTATGATGCCCATTAATGGCAAATTCTTGAAGAAATATATATGTAATATTTTCATCTGTCAAGATTGTTCTCCTATCATTCACCAGCTAGTAAAAATACCAAAGTCATTGTTCTTTACAAGAATCGTTTCGATATCTTTTATTCCCAGTGGAAATAGATATTCTATTTTGTATCATTTTCTTAGCAAATTTGATATCTAGAAAATCACGTCCATATTACCTCTGAATTTTCTATCTCAGTATCATATTTATGAAAATGATATCTAGTCTTTTGATTCTCGAGTCCAAAGATCATGAAAAATTGAGTTCAAAGATATTTTTATGTCTGAATTCTATTTTTTTAATCGGTATTAAACTAAGATCATCTCTGGTTTAATATCATCTGATAGAATTATAAAGTTCATTTGTATATTCTATTCTATTGAAATGTCATGTATTATTTACCTCTGAACATATTTTCTATAAATACATCATTATCAAAACAACGAAGTCAAAAATCAGATCAAAAGTTCTCATTTGTCTTCATTCAAAATCAAAATATTATAAGTGAAAATGTAAAAGATCTATTTATTAGGAGTTATTAGCTCCTTAATACGATCAAGTACAGTACTCATTTTCTCCTCATGAGCTTTGCGAACTCTTTCTGCTGCTTCGACTGCGACATTTGTTCATCAAAAGTGATAATAGCAGATTGGCGACGATTAACTTCTTCAATTTGCTCTGCCTGCATTTGCTCTCGCTCTTGTTGAAGAGTTTGACAGCGTTCAGCTTCAGATATACGAGCAGTAATAATCTCAGCCTGCTCTTTTTTCATGAAGGCAATTCGCTCCTGAAGACGAGCCAGCTCCTCTTTCAACTTCTTGAGCTCTTCAGCTTTTAGTATTTCATCCTTCTCCAGAAGTTCTACTCTCTGACGAGTAGCTAGTATTTCTTCACCCTTTTCTATAACTTCTCCGATGAAGAAGCAAGAAATTCTTCTAAAGCAGCTTGCTGAGCTTGGACTTCATGTTCCAATCGAGCGATCTCAGCCACAGTCAAAGATTTAATATCCTCCCTCTTGATCTCCCAGTATCTTCGGATAATTGTCTCCAATTCATCTAGATGTTCAAAGAAGATACATTGAGTTTCACAGCAGCCAGTCGCAGTGCTAGGAGCGAGAAATTGACCACCGTTCGGAGCTCAGAGAAGGGCATAGTTTCGTCTTTCAAGAAACGCCTGGAGTACGTATCCAGATATGAATAGATGATATCTGAATACATCCCCAGAGTCCTTGCCAATCCCGTCTCAAACCCAGGAGTTGCTGTCATTATTGAAGAAGAAGCTTGTACGTTCTCTGTCCTGGGAATTGAAGTATGTGCTGCTGGAGAAGTTGGCAAATGCGAGCTCCCTTCATCAACATCAGTCTGGATAAATAGAGCATGAGTCGAGCTCATTGCTGCAGCAGTTCCTACTAATCAAAGGAAAAATAATCAGTATAAAGAAAAAGAAACAGTAGAAACGGAATTTGAAATAAAATTCTACCAGGCTGAGGTTCATATTCTATATTTAAGGAAGTCTCGCATCCTCTCGCAGTTGATCCATAATGGTGTCTGACACCTGCTTTATGTGACTACTACCAGCTCCAGAATTAATGAGTGCTGGAGCATTATCAGGAGATTGAGCAGGTTCAGAACTGAGCTCCATTCTATTTCCTCTGATTTTATCTTCATCATAATGAGTGGAAGTCTCAGGATGCCAATCCTCTTCCTCTTCAGCCTCTTCCTCTTTCTCAGAGTGTTCTTCTTCAGACTCTCTTGGATCCCCAGCTTCAGGATGGGTCTCTGATCCAGAATCTATGATATTCACATCAACATCTATTTTTGAGATGGATGAATCTCAGGAACAGTAACAATAGCGAGCTCAGGTTCTTGAGTTTCAATTTCCATGGACTCGGTATTGACTGCAGGTTCAGTCTCTTCTGGAATGTTAATTTGAAAATGATGTCTTTACAAACATTCTTCAATAATTCATCAGCAGCTGATAGTTCAGACGTTGGCACGTCTTCATCGCCTCTGGCCGAAGAAATGTTTTCTTCAACCTGAGTTTCTTCAATTTGATTAGGTTGAAAAGATGGAACTTCCGGTTGTTCCCTAACTTTTGCCCCGGGAGCTGGTTCTTCTTCTGAATATTCAATTTGATCATCTAATGCCTGGATGATACCCTCTTTCCCGTGCTCAAAAGGGATAATCCTCATCTCTGAAGGTTTAGCGGCTACTCCACTTGTCGTCGGGACAGTCGACTCTACCTCAGTCGG
Organism: Iris pallida; assembly: GCA_029216955.1. NCBI lineage: Eukaryota > Viridiplantae > Streptophyta > Magnoliopsida > Asparagales > Iridaceae > Iris > Iris pallida. Next base: position 50,350 of record JANAVB010033657.1, read on the forward strand.
TTCAGCTGAAGTTGCTGGAAGATGAACATGATCAGATTCTGTTCTCTCCGTGGAAACTGCTTCATCGATCTCTGGCAAGATCCCTCCACTCATAATAGTTTTCAGGAGTTCATTGCCCTTCATCTTTCCGACAGTCTTCTTGACGTATCTGCCTCTCGATCTCCTTTTTATCAAAGGAGCATCGTCTTCATCTGTATCTTCATATTTGTCGGCAGCATCGTCTTCATCAACTGGGATGCCACCTAGAGATGAGGTGGCAGTTATTGAAACTCCTTTCTTCTTGGAAGTCCGAGACTTAGTACTCTTTTTAGAGACTGTCTCAGATTCATCACTTCGTTTCCTCTTAGAGATGGACACGAATATTGGAGGAAGAACCTCATCAGGAAAGTTTTGCTCCAGAGATAATTCATATAAGGGTTCAACTTCCGCAGTCTCATCTTCAGGTTCCGGAGTAAATCATTGAATAACAATCTTCTTCTTCGACCTCTTTGATGGAGCTGGGTCATCTTCTGCAACAAAAGTCTTCAAATAAAACTCGGCATGAAAGTGCTCGATGAAACATAGAAGCGGGCGTATGTATAGAGCATTTTCGTCCCCGTCCTGGATAGAGGATTTGGCATAGAGAATTCAACTTTTGTATCTCTAGCCGTGAAGTATCTCCATGCCCGAGCTCCATCAATTAGTCCTCCACGAGCAGAAAGGCAGGTGGTGGCATTCCCAACATGAAGTTGGTCATATCCGAATTGTCGAGCAAATCGGCTCGGTAGATATGGTTCTAAGTACGTCATTTCTTCATGACGATATACCAGGTGAGATGGCTGAATCCGCTGCAGCCATTGAAAAGCTACGTCATCTAGCCTGTGCCCTTTTTCTCCGTCTATCATGTTCAGAGGCATACTCTCATAACCCAGTGGCGGAGGAGACATTGAATCGACCAATGTGATGATCGGTTCAAAATATTTATGTATTCTGGAAGAGTGTGAACCTTCCAGAAAGTTTCTTCGGCGTACTTCTCTAAAAAGAGGCTGCCGCTCCCTCCTGCTCCCGGAGGTATCAGACCGTCGTGATGGAGAAGAAGCCAACCATACAAATAAGTATAGGGCATCTCTATTCTTTGGAATTCATCGGTCATCTTCCTTTGATTAGACAGCATATTGGTTACAAAATTTCGAAGACCTGCGTTCAGCCTGCAAGTCATCGCTGATAATAAGTCTGTCTTATAGCCGTACATAAGGCGCACTACTGCAAAAACAACGCCTCTATGTATTCTATCCAGAGAGCTGGAGCCAGGAACAACAAATCTTCTTAGCCAGAGAGAGAGGAATCCGGCTAAATGACCGTTCTTTGACAAAGGTTTTCCACTCTGTCTCACATATGATCTGAAGGTGGTTCCGGCTTTAAACTCATACCAGTCTTCATTGATTGTGAAATCTTTACAGTCATACTTCTCTAGTAGATTGGTGATTTCACTCTCAGAGGGGCTTGAAGGAGTTAATTTGATACCTTCTCTTCTCATTTATCTTTTTTCATCTTTCTCACGATTCATGAAAAGATAAGACATCCACTTCTGGATGTGGCAGCCGGCTTCCTCTTTAGTATTTTTATAATACAGAGTGCATGTGCTGAAATGGCACATCATCTCTTCAAACAGATGAACCATCTCCGGTTTCTTCTCCGACAGAAAATTTAGCTCCTCGGTTGTAGGCACATATTCTTCATATGGCAGTGTGCCTGAAGGCAGATGAGAGATATATTCCATCTCATGAAGGGCAAAACCCTTCTCCCCTTTGGGAGTCATAAATGTTCCCGTCCGGTGGTTATATCTTTCAACCAAGGCCAGGAATAGAAATGGGTTAGGTTTGAAGCCGTAGGAGGAATTGACGATCGCGTCATAGAGATTTATCTGCTTCAGCTCATTCTCAAACTTCTCCGGAACCCAATGGACCAGAGTCCTCCACCTCATATTCTCCTGATTCATTAAGCCTATCATCCTCGGCGTCGAATCAGTAGGATAGAATGCCTTCTCATTTGCCATGAATTCATTTATGAAAACAGGCATCCTGAATGGCTTCAATATAGACGAGTCTTCGGGTGGCACACATCCCAGCTTCAAACCTCGAAACAAGGATACGTGATTCTCCGAAGCACTGTAGAATCCGTCTTTCTTGTAAATGATTATGCTCGCCTTAGCTTGCTAATTTTATGTTAAGTGCCATGTCATCTTTCTGGGGTAACTGGCGTGCATGAATCGCATGATAGACAAACCCCTAGATACCTTCGGCCAGTACATGGTGTCACGACCTGCACCCTAGAGGAAGGGCACGAGACGTGAATACGTCCAGCCTACGCCGCAGTGTCGGCGGTAGAACGCTGTCCTAAGTCACATCATCTAGCAGTACATATCTAAACAGTTTATACTCCCCGAATGGGGGTGACATAGCAATAAATAAACTCAATCACAACTAAGGAAGAGATAGCACGATATGAACAGAACTCAAGGAAATAAAATAGATAAACAGTAGTCTAAGATAATCCCAGCAATACAAGGTCTCAGATAAAGAATATAACAACTGATCTCCAAATAAAGAGTCTAACTAGAACATGATCCAACTACATAAATAATAGCCTAACTATCTAGTCTAGGCAGTCGGAGGAAGGCCCTCAGCTACTGCTGGATCCTCCTGAGGGTCCAGCTCACAGGTGTCATCTAGGGCTGCCCCGTAGTAGGTGTCCAGGCAGTCCTCCTCGTCCTCTGTAATATTTTCAACAGGTCCAGTCAGGACATGAGCGAGCACAGTACATCTCAACAGATCATAGCAGGTTAGAAAACATATAACATGCAATAAAGTAAGATACAGGTACTGAAGAAAAACAGTATGTAAACAGGAAGACCTGTAATAGAAATATCTACTATACATAGAGAACTAGCAGTGACTAGTGAGTCAGAGTACAATCATGAACATATAAATGGCCTGGGATGATTCTGATAAGACACTAAGGAATGATTATGATAAGAAACTACTGGTGTATTATTCACATGTCCACTTATACTCCCTCGTACCCCCAATCAATACACAAGGATCCAGCCAGGTTATGTTATGATGCTATGTAACAGACCCCGAAGGTGATACATAGTAGTCCCATAAATGGGATAAGGATTCTAGGAAGACTCTGTGATCATAAGGGTATATGTCGTAAGTGATCAAAGAACCAATGAAGCATATGATACGCTATACAAGTGAAATGATCAGAGAATGTACTCGCCTGTATCTGAGTATCCGATATGAATCGTACTGTCCAAGGAGGGGTGTCTGGCTCCTAATCAGAACAGCACAAGTCACAACAAGTCCAGAATAGCAAAATGGAGTCCTACTATGCATTCTACATGAATCTAGGTCAATCTAAGCCAAAGTCAACTCTTGGTCAACTCTGGACAACCCTAGAAGTCAAACTAGGTCAACCAAGTCTAGTTGAGTCTAAACTAGGCTATTCCAACCTATACTAGCTAGCACCATTCCTATCAAGGTTAAGCAAGGCTATACTAGTTACATCACAAAAAGCTTAGCTAATTTCTAGACCCTTAGCAAGTTACAATCTCACTATACCCATTCACTAAAACCACACAATAATATAGTACACAATCTAGGCCAAAAGCCAAAACCTACATTATAGCTAACAAGGAATATATATATATATATATAGGTACTCACACAAATTACCCACATATACATATATATGCCTACACATGTATCTCTATATAATATAACTTAGAAATTATAACCTATAGACTATATGTGTAACCCACACAACATCATATTGACCTTACAATATATATATATATGCCTATGCATATAGATAGGGGGAGACACAAGGCTATGTGTCCACTGTGAATGTGTGTAAAGAGTAATGTGTAGCTATGAATAGAAAGGAATCAAAAGTGTATAGATGTGCAGGAATTAAATATGTGACAGTGAACAATATGAAGAGTTGTGTGTGTGTGTACATTGGCTAATAAGTGTGCAGGAAAATACTCCAACAGTGAGCAGTGAAGGCAAATACTGTGTGTGCAATGTGTCCAAGTGCAGGAATTAAGGGGATCAAAAGTGTATAGATGTGCAGGAATTGACAGCAGTGAAAGAAGATACTGTGTGTGTATTCAGTGTTCACAGGAAAACAGTAAGGGAAAAGGAAAGGCAATCCATTATCATTTAAAAACCTGCCAATAACCACTCTAGTATTTTCAGGTTTATGGACAGGAACTCAGTTAAAAGAACAGTGTATCATGTATCAACCAACTCATGTTTTGAAATCTCAGATTTTGAGAACAAGTCCCAGTTAGAAAGAAGGATAGGAAATCAATTCATGTACCTTAAATCTCAGTTTTAGGTTGAACCCCCAACAGTTTCAGATTTTAATAGATCAGTTTTAGGTTGAACCCCCAACAGTTTCAAATTTTAATAGGAAAATAAATTGGATGTTGGCAATGAGCAAAGAGTGTCACATGAATGCAGGAACACATAGCCAAATTTTCAGGTTTTAACTAGGAAACTGAAATTTAAGGTTGACAGAAATATAGGCAAACAAGGATTAACATGGCAATGCAACTCATGTGCTCTAATCTCAGGTTTTTTACAAATAACCAAACCAATTCCCAGTTCAGTCCACACCCTTTAACAAACACCAAATCGAGCATGGCAAGACAACATGTATAGGAACAAGTTTAAAAACCCAAAACTCTGTAATTAAACATCAATGCAGGGTTAAAATTATTAACAATATTAATTTAGAAAAACTGGAAATGTACAGGAAAATAATTGACAGTATCAGACATTTGTTCCATGAGGAAAACGAATAGCAAATTCATTAATCATGAATCTAAAGATTAGAAAATGTAAACACCCCTCGTGCACAACCCTACACATCATCTCGTGTCACCCATAGCCTGACACGGTATGTCCACAGCAAGAAACACAAAGTGACACACATACAGTGCACTGTCAGTGCACTGTCTCGTGCACACGTGCACTTGTGTTGTGTGCACGACACAGGACACGAATGAATCTCGTGGTGACACACATGGGTAGCCCACCTATAGGGCTACCTCATGGGCCCACTGGCCTGTGTCCACGAAGTGTCAGGGTCAGACACGAGACCCGTGTCAGTGGAGACAACCCACAGTGCACTGACACAGCTACAACACGTGCACAGCTAAAATCTTCCTAGACACAACACGGGGACACATGGGGCTTGACACACGGGGTGTCAGTCATGGCCCCATGCCACGTGTCAAGTTTTGTGTCCAAACGAAACGTGTCGTGTCCGCTACAGGGCCCGATAGGCAGGGGATCCCTGTAGCAGCGCACGGCCGTGTGTGCGCGCGTGTCCACAACGTCAAACCGACACAGGACGACACGAAAATCAAGACACAAAGACACAAAACAGTAAGCAAGAACAAAACTCTATTTCCTATTCAAAAACAAAATCGAAATTAATACAAAATGCTCATTGAGGCATTTTGTCAAACACCTAGGACTAGTGGTTGATACGTGTCCAGAATGGACACGAATCCACCGACATAGGACACGAACCTTATCCAGGCATTAGGGGGACCCTTAGGGCTTCCTATTGGTGAAGACTACATGAAATTTCATGGAGATTTGAAGAAATTACCTCCTTGTGAACTTTCAATGGAAAAAAGCCTCTTTCTAGCTCCTTGCTTGGTATCCCAATCACTTCTAATCAATGCCAAACTGAACCAAAACATTTACAACAGCAAGAAGAACAGATTTAGAAACTAATGCAACTAATTTGGGGATTTTAGGACCTATAATGGAATTATAATGAATTTATTAAGACAAGAACTCACCTCCTTGAAAATAGGGCTCTTCCTAAAGAAAAGAGGCAACCCTAGATTTGGGAGGGGTTTTTATGGGGGGAATCCCTATGTTGATAGTGGCCGGCCACTAGGGCTTTGGATAGGGTTTAGTCCAACTATTGGGCCTTGGGCCAAGCAACAAAGCTAAATGTAGATTAACTTAAACAAGGTTCTAAAACCATAAGTCATGACTTATGACTTCTAATCCTATTTGCTAAAATGACTTAAACCAAGTGCTAGGCTAGGTTAGACTAGAGTCACTTGACCTAACCATGGCCCACTAACTAGGGTTAGCTTCTAGGCAGGTCTACAAAGTCAACACTAGTCAAAAGTCAACCTAGTCAAACAATTTCAAATAAATTCCTAAAAATTCCCATAAATTCTAATTAATTCTAATAAATTTAAAATACCCCAAAAATGACAAAAATACCCTCACACTAGAAATGTGGTAGTGACAAATCTACCCTCCTTAAAAGAATTTCGTCCTCGAAATTGAAAGGCGAAATGCAACTGATGAGAAGCATAGCAAGTATACCTCACGGTCCAAAAAGATAAGGGTACCGCTCGCGCATCTCATCCTCCCGCTCCCAGGTAGACTCTCCTAGAGAATGATGCCTCCATGCGATGCGTACCAAAGATATCACCTGGTTCCTCAGAACCTTCTTCCGTCGATCCAGAATCTCCACGGGCTGCTCTGGATAGCTGAGAGAAGGCCCCACCTCAATCTCCGAATGATCGAGCACATGGCTAGGGTCAGCCACGTACCGTCTCAACTGTGATACATGAAATATGTTGTGGACCCCCACAAGTGCAGGCGGCAAGTCTAGCCTGTAAGCCACGTCACCGACTCTCCCGCTGATAACGAAAGGGCCGATGAAGCGCGGGCTAAGCTTTCCGTCTCCACCAAAACTACTCTCCGACCCTTACAAATATCACTCACGAGGATAATACCACCCCCGGTCGTGATCTTGTAGGTCCTAGGCAACGATTCCGCTACTATACCATGCCTAATCGTAAAAGATACTGAAATGAAGCTATACGAAGCACCGGAATCAAACAATGCAAATGCTGGACTGGAGTCAAGAAGAATCGAACCTGCAATCAGCTCTCCAGTCACCTCAGCCTCTCCTGCTGCCATGGCGAAAGCTCGCCCCTGGTGGCCTCCCCTGGCCTGCTGCTGGTGCTGGACAAACCTCTGCTGCTGAGTCGGCAGGGCTGGTCCCCTCTACTACCTGCTGGAGCTCTGGCTCCTCCTCCCGGCCTGCTCGTGCTATGCGGCACTCCCTCATCTGGTGGTCTGCTGAACCGCATAGTAGACACAGGCCCAGCTTCTTCCTGCACTCACTGACAATATGCCCGGGATTCCTACAGTAGACACAACTGGTAACCTGCCTCTGGCCCTGCTGGTGCTGCCTCGGCTGCTGCTGATACTGAGCTGGCCTCTGCTGAATCGGCTGAGGCTGAAACTGCCTAGGCTGCTGAAACTGAAAGTGAGGCCTCTTGGCCTGGCCTCCGCTGCTGCTACTGCCCCCAGCTGGGTCTCTCCCTCTCTTGAGCCTAAGCTCAAGATCATCCTCTGCTAGCAGGGCTCCCGTCAAGATCTCTTCAAACGTAGCATCTCTGTTCCCCTTGGTCAGGGACTTGACCTCCTTAACCAGACCCTTCCGGAACCTCTGGGCCTTCGCCGTCTCGCTCAAACCCTCAACAAACCTGCCGAGACGGCCAAACTCTCCCGCATACTCCTCTACTGAGAGGCTCCACTGGACCAAGCTCTCAAACTGCGTCTCCAAGGCTCTGACTGCTGAATCTGGGAAGAACTTCTTCTTGAAGAAGCCCCTGAACTGATCCCAAGTCTGTCCTGGTACCCCCACCCTGGGGTCCGACTGATACCAGGTGCGAGCAAGATCTCGCATCCGGCTAGCTACGGCCTCGATCTGAAGGTCTGCTGGAATCCTGGCCAAGCGAAAGATCTCCTCCATATGCTCGATCCACTCGTCGGCATACAGGATCCCCTCTGTCCCATGAAGTCCCTGGGGCTCATCTTCTAAAACTGCTCGATCCCTGGTGTCCTCTGCTGCTGTACCACCGGTCGAGCTGCGGCTGTCGTGACGGCCAACTCCATGTCTCTGTCCTGCCGAGCTTGCTGTCGATCCATGAACTGCTGGAAATATGCGAACATCTGAGCTGCGTCCACATGTCCTAGAGGCGGTGGCGGCAAAAAAGGATCCTCTGGAATGACCGGGTCCTGCCTCCCAGTCGGTGGACGCATACCTCCTGCTGCGACTGCCGAGGTCTCAACGCGAGCTGAGGTGGCAGGAGCTGCAGTCCCCTGGCCTCGCCGTGCTGGCTGAGAGGTAGCAGTCCCCTCAATAGCATCCTCATGGGTGGCACGCTGCAATCGAGTCTCTACCATCCTGAAGATAGACAAACAAGAGTATCAATTTCTGAGAAAGAAGCGAAATAACAAAGGCGGACAATTATAATTCAAAGAATCAGCTGACAAAAGGATTTAGATGGCAAAAAAAGGAATTTTCCTAAAGTGATTGCGTATCTTAAAATTAATGTCCTATATCCTATAGCAGGCTGCAGTGATACTCTAGTTCGAGTACCACTACACTTCTAGTCTGACCTGCATGGGCCACCACTAAAAACGTGTCACGACCCGCACCCTAGAGGAAGGGCACGAGACGTGAATACGTCCAGCCTACGCCGCAGTGTCGACGGTAGAACGCTGTCCTAAGTCACATCATCTAGCAGTACATATCTAAACAGTTTATACTCCCCGAATGGGGATGACATAGCAATAAATAAACTTAATCACAACTAAGGAAGAGATAGCACGATATGAACAGAACTCAAAGAAATGAAATAGATAAACAGTAGTCTAAGATAATCCCAGCAATACAAGGTCTCAGATAAAAGAATATACAACTGATCTCCAAATAAAGAGTCTAACTAGAACATGATCCAACTACATAAAGATAATAGCCTAACTATCTAGTCTAGGCAGTCGGGGGAAGGCCCTCAGCTACTGCTGGATCCTCCTGAGGGTCCAGCTCACAGGTGTCATCTAGGGCTGCCCCGTAGTAGGTGTCCAGGCAGTCCTCCTCCTCGTCCTCTGTAATATTTTCAACAGGTCCAGTCAGGACAGGAGCGAGCACAGTACATCTCAACAGATCATAGCAGGTTAGAAAACATATAACATGCAGTAAAGTAAGATACAGGTACTGAAGAAAAACAGTATGTAAACAGGAAGAGCTGTAATAGAAATATCTACTATACATAGAGAACTAGCAGTGACTAGTGAGTCAGAGTACAATCATGAACATGTAAATGGCCTGGGATGATTCTGATAAGACACTAAGGAATGATTCTAATAAGAAACTACTGGTGTATTATTCACATGTCCACTTATACTCCCCCGTACCCCCAATCAATACACAAGGATCCAGCCAGGTTATGTTATGATGCTATGTAACAGACCCCGAAGGTGATAGACCCCGAAGGTAATAAACCCCGAAGGTGATAGACCCTGAAGGTGATACATAGTAGTCCCATAAATGGGATAAGGATTCTAGGAAGACTCTACGATCATAAGCGTATATGTCGTATGTGATCAAAGAACCAATAAAGCATATGATACGCCATGCAAGTGAAATGCACAGAACATATAGTACCTGAAGCTCCCTAAGGATAACATCTCAAGAAGGGATCCACATAGTACCAATCCGTGTGACCAACGTGACAGTACAAGTAAAGTAATCTACTGCAGGAAATAATTCTAAGCAGGATATGAAATGATCAGAGAATGTACTCGCCTGTATCTGAGTGTCCGATATGAATTGTACTGTCCAAGGAGGGTGTCTGGCTCCTAATCAGAACAGCACAAGTCACAACAAGTTCAGAATAGCAAAATGGAGTCCTACTATGCATTCTACATGAATCTAGGTCAATCTAAGCCAAAGTCAACTCTTGGTCAACTCTGGTCAACCCTAGAAGTCAAACTAGGTCAACCAAGTCTAGTTGAGTCTAAACTAGGCTATTCCAACCTATACTAGCTAGCACCATTCCTATCAAGGTTAAGCAAGGCTATACTAGTTACATCACAAAAAGCTTAGCTAATTTCTAGACCCTTAGCAAGTTACAATCTCACTATACCCATACATTAACACCACACAATAATATAGTACACAATCTAGGCCAAAAGCCAAACCTATATTATAGCTAACAAGGAATATATATATAATATATTATATATATATATATAGGCACTCACACAAATTACCCACATATACATATATATGCCTACACATGTATCTCTATATAATAACTTAGAATTATAACCTATAGACTATATGTGTAACCCACACAACATCATATTGACATTACAATATATATATGCCTATGCATATAGATAGGGGAGACACAAGGCTATGTGTCCACTGTGAATGTGTAAAGAGTAATGTGTAGCTATGAATAGAAAGGAATCAAAAGTGTATAGATGTGCAGGAATTAAATATGTGACAGTGAACAATATGAAGAGTTGTGTGTGTGTACATTGGCTAATAAGTGTGCAGGGAAATACTCCAACAGTGAGCAGTGAAGGCAAATACTGGTGTGCAATGTGTCCAAGTGCAGGAATTAAGGGGATCAAAAGTGTATAGATGTGCAGGAATTGACAGCAGTGAAAGAAGATACTGTGTGTGTGTGTATTCAGTGTTCACGGGAAAACAGTAAGGGAAAAGGAAAGGCAATCCATTATCATTTAAAAACCTGCCAATAACCACTCTAGTATTTTCAGGTTTAAGGACAGGAACTCAGTTAAAAGAACAGTGTATCATGTATCAACCAACTCATGTTTTGAAATCTCAGATTTTGAGAACAAGTCCCAGTTAGAAAGAAGGATAGTCAATTCATGTACCTTAAATCTCAGTTTTAGGTTGAACCCCCAACAGTTTCAGATTTTAATAAGAAAATAAATTGGATGTTGGCAATGAGCAAAGAGTGTCACATGAATGCAGGAACACATAGCCAAATTCTCAAGTTTTAACTAGGAAACTGAAATTTAAGGTTGACAGAAATATAGGCAAACAAGGATTAACATGGCAATACAACTCATGTGCTCTAATCTCAGGTTTTTTACAAATAACCAAACCAATTCCCAGTTCAGTCCACACCCTTCAACAAACACCAAATCGAGCATGGCAAGACAACATGTATAGGAACAAGTTTAAAAACCCAAACTCAGTAATTAAACATCAATGCAAGGTTAAAATTATTAACAATATCAATTTAGAAAAACTGGAAATGTACAGGAAAATAATTGACAATATCAGACATTTGTTCCATGAGAAAAACGAATAGCAAATTCATTAATCATGAATCTAATGATTAGAAAATGTAAACACCCCTCGTGCACAACCCTACACATCATCTCGTGTCACCCATAGCCTGACACGGCATGTCCACAGCAAGAAACACAAAGTGACACACATACAGTGCACTGTCAGTGCACTGTCTTGTGCACACGTGCACTTGTGTCGTGTGTACGACACAGGACACGAATGAATCTCGTGGTGACACACATGGGTAGCCCACCTATAGGGCTACCTCATGGGCCCACTGGCCTGTGTCCACGAAGTGTCAGGGTCAGACACGAGACCAGTGTCAGTGGGGAAAACCCACAGTGCACTGACACAGCCACAACACGTGCACAGCTAAAATCTTCCTAGACACGACACGGGGACACATGGGGCTTGACACACGGGTGTCAGTCATGGCCCCATGCCACGTGTCAAGTTTCGTGTCCAAACGAAACGTGTCGTGTCCGCTACAGGGCCCGATAGGCAGGGGATCCCTGTAGCAGCACGCGGCCGTGTGTGCGCACGTGTCCACAACGTCAAACCGACACAGGACGACACGGAAATCAAGACACAAAGACACAAAACAGTAAGCAAGAACAAAACTCTATTTCCTATTCAAAAACAAAATCGAAATTAATACAAAATGCTCATTGAGGCATTTTGTCAAATACCTAGGACTAGTGGTTGATATGTGTCCAGAATGGACACGAATCCACCGACACAGGACACGAACCTTATCCAGGCATTAGGGGGACCCTTAGGGCTTCCTATTGGTGAAGACTACATGAAATTTCATGGAGATTTGAAGAAATTACCTCCTTGTGAACTTTCAATAGAAAAAAGCCTCTTTCTAGCTCCTTGCTTGGTATCCCAATCACTTCTAATCAATGCCAAACTGAACCAAAACATTTACAACAGCAAGAAGAACAGATTTAGAAACTAATGCAACTAATTTGGGGATTTTAGGACCTATAATGGAATTATAATGAATTTATTAAGACAAGAACTCACCTCCTTGAAAATAGGGCTCTTCCTAAAGAAAAGAGGCAACCCTAGATTTGGGAGGGGTTTTATATGGGGGGAATCCCTATGTTGATAGTGGCTGGCCACTAGGGCTTTGGATAGGGTTTAGTCCAACTATTGGGCCTTGGGCCAAGCAACAAAGCTAAATGTAGATTAACTTAAACAAGGTTCTAAACCATAAGTCATGACTTATGACTTCTAATCCTATTTGCTAAAATGACTTAAACCAAGTGCTAGGCTAGGTTAGACTAGAGTCACTTGACCTAACCATGGCCCACTAACTAGGGTTAGCTTCTAGGTAGGTCTACAAAGTCAACACTAGTCAAAAGTCAACCTAGTCAAACAATTTCAAATAAATTCCTAAAAATTTCCATAAATTCTAATTAATTCTAATAAATTTAAAATACCCCAAAAATGATAAAATACCCTCACACTAGAAATGTGGTAGTGACACATGGGCTTCCTTGTATCACCTTCAAAAGAAGCAGACCTTCTCCCTGATGCCTTTTGGTTGTGACTTATGTGCTATGGCATCCCCAAACAGAAAAGCTGGTTTCTTATGGAACACCTGGTCAAGACTCTGAAGTGGTTCACCATTTCAGACAGAGCAGAGTGGTATGATCTTGATTCTTCAACAAAGATAGTATGGTTTTCGAAGTGTCAAACTGAGGAAACTGTACATGAGATAAATCATGTTTGAAAGAGAAGCTCAAATGTCCTTCATAATCAGCTTCTTCACTTCGGATGTCTACTACAGAAAAGAAAAAGAAGAAATCAGATATGTTTTGTCACGCAGACTTCAGAAAAATCTATGTCTATATGCCTTATGTGTGTGCTTAGCAGTGTTCAAAGAAAATTTTATAAGTCACGCAGACTTCAGACAAAGATCAAAAAGACACGCTGAATGATTTATTCACGCATGTGATTAATTCACGCAAAGTCTAGACAGATTAGAATGAAAAGTCACGCATCATTGCCAGAATTATATTGAAGTGAAAATGACAAAAAATACGCTGACAGATCAAGATTAATCTATCCGAGGATGACTCTCAGAAGTTTGCGTGAATAATTCAACATTGACATCTCTGCCAACATATAAAAAATCACGCAGAGTCATGAGAGCCATGCTCATTTGCGTAAACACAGAGCTTCGTAAACACGAAGATGTGAAGTATAGCCAACCCTAAAGAGGGGCATACTTTATTAATATCCTTTGCCCTAAGAAGGGGGGATATATTTCGAAAGTTCATTATTGATTGTTTTATGAATCCTAAGATTTCTATGTGGAGTTCATCTTCATCAGTTCATCTTCATCAGTTCGCATCCCTTCTGTCACTTACGTTGCATAGGGGGATGAGTAGCTTCGCGACGAGGAAGTCTGTCGGTGGTGGCATGCGAAGACGTCGCAGGGGTCTTGCCCTTAGCCTGAGCGTCGATTTTAGGAGCCATTGCTGAGAAGGAGAGGAGAAGTCGGAAAAGACGAAGTTTCTCTCTGTGGGATTTTCTCTCTCTCTAAAGCAAGTAAAGAAAGAAGGAAGTGATTTATGGCCTTTTTATAGGCTCACGAAGAATTTCAAACGGCAAAGTCATCATTTGCTTCGATATAGGAGTTTTGCACGGGATCCTAAACCGCACAGAATCCCAACAGTCCAATCATTTCGGAAGAAAATCTTTCCCTGAATCATCTCAGCGTGACTAAATTCATTTTATCATCTCAATTTCAAAGTATTTCAAAATAATTTATCATTTTTTTGAAAACTTTGAAGGGGTTTTGTAGGCCTCAAAAATGAAGTCACGCTGAGTTAATACAGCCTATCAGAACAATGTCTAAAATACACGCTGAGTTCTATCAGACCATTTCTTCAAATATACGCAGAGTTTAAATGGTACACAGAGACAGCTCATCATTTATCAGAGTGTCATTATGACTGACAGTACGACAGTCAAAGAATGTCTTCTCGTATGCCACGTATGCACGGAACTCGAGAGATCTCAGCCGACTATTGCGTGACTTTCGAAATCTTCCTCAACAAGATTCAGCCTTCATCAAGTTGGCGTACCAAAAAGACCTTATTGTCATTTAATGTGACTGACAAGGCAATCAATGTCAGAGATTTTGTGCCAGTCGAGGCACGTCGAATCAAGACAGCTGGCCGTTCTGACTCAAGTCTGCGTGTATTTTGAACTTCGATGTTCCTTCCTCAAGTTTGCGTGAATTTTGAGCTTTCTGTCTCAAGTTGGCGTGTATTCTGAAGTTTTATGCCTCAAGTTGGCATGTATTCTGAAGCTTTCTGCCTCAAGTTGGCGTGTATTCTGAAGCTTTCTACCTCAAGTTGGCGTGTATTCTGAAGCCTTCTGCCCCAAGTCTACGTGGATTTCATCCTTAACCAGTTGGCGTGGATTTCATCTCAAATTATCAGATTGGAGTACGTGGCAGACATGCCACAAATCTCTCGTATGCGTGCCCCAGTAACTTGTACACGACTCATGCATGATTGCCATGTGTCCAACAGTTATAGGCCACGTCCAGTAACTGCTCATCAACCTTGCGTATGATTGAATCCTGCGTGATTATCAACTATGCATAGGTTATGAAAACAGTTATCTTTTTAGTTATTTTGACTCTATAAATAGAGTTCTCTTCTCATTCATTGTACAGATATACAGAATATCTAAATTGCTGTCGAATTTTTGAGAGCTTTTCTTCTTCGCATCGTCCAAGGGATAAAGCGATCGTCTAGATCGGATTCCTAAAGTTGTATTTTCCCAGAATCAAAATAAATAAAGTGAATTTATTTATGGAAAACAACAAGGTGGAGAAATATAAAGTAAAGGAGGTAATGATGAAGGAAATCAATCATTCCAAGGTCCTCAAATTAGTAGTATAAATGAACTCATCTATATGGTTCACCTGGAGAATGTTTGTTAGGTAGTGAGATATTCTACCCAACTTAAAAATTTAACTAGTGGTGGAGGATTCAATAGGTCAAGCATTCAAGGTAAAGCACAAGTCAAGCATTTTAAGGCGTCAAGCAGAACACAATCACACATCGGGTGGAAAGAATTAGTCAAGGTTGAGTCTTATCTACAGCTAGAAAATATAGTTTTATGGTAAGGAATTGAGTTTAGTCCTTTCGACTCGAGAGTCGTATCAAGCAAATAGAGCATAAGGGGCGTGTTTTAGTGGGACATGATTTTCCCACATGAAGGTAGGCTCGTCTAGGTCTTACATATGGAATTTGTAAGATGGAAAAGTCTAGTGTTATGCTCCAATTATTCAAGTCACGGTAAGGTCACAAAAGAATTTAAAATAGAAAGTGGGAGTCTATGCGATAATGTTTAACACACAAAATAATGGCCAAGTTAAAGCATGAAATAAAGATGATTTAGGTTCTAACAATTCAAGGTAAAATGAGTTAGGAATACAGTTTTTTTTTTTTAGAGATATGATAGCCACTTAGATAGAGTATGATCAAGAAACAATCTAATCATTTCTCCAGTTTCAAATGGTTAGAAAGTCACAATAAAATCTAGAATTGAGGGGATGCCGAGTGTGTCAAGTTCTAAATATAACCACATGATTTTATGGATGACTAACAACACTTATGCATATGCTATTAACATTGCCATGAGGGATATGGCAATTAGTGTGGAATCCTTCCAACCCATTAGGGTTTCATGGTGGTCTACCATTAAAATTTTAAAACTCGAGTTTCTTACAAAAGTTTCGGAACAAGTTTTCCAAAGGAACAACCAAGCTTTTGTATTCACTCCAAGCTGTCTAATTTGATCATGATTACAAGTTTAATCCCTCCCATAATTCTCGAAGTGAACTTTCATCCCGTTACTACTAACCTTTCCAATATTTAACATTTTCACTCCTCAATGCTTCTTCTTTGGTGAACTCGAACTCTGAATCAGTCGGGGGTCTAAGTATGATACCGCCTCTATGGCAGTTGATAAGAGCGAAGTGTTGGCTCAACCAGTCCATCCGAAAATGACGTCGAAGGTAGACATGGGGAATACAACTAGTTGTACACTCATCTCTCTATCACATAACACTACAGAGCAATCTACATATACCACTAACAGGTACAATTCCTTCTCCAGTAAGGATTCTAAGGTTTTAGATAGAGATGACATGGGTATACTGTGTCTAGTAGAAAAGCTAGTGACTATGAATGAATGGGTGGCTCCAGTGTCAAATAATGTAATGGCAGGAAACGATGCAACTAGAACCATACCTGCTATGACGTCCACCTCTAGTTCTGCCTCCTCGGCAGCTAGAGCAAAAGCCTTCCCAATCCGCTGATTACCCGTCTGTGCTCTAGCCTGCTAGAATTGGGCTGTCTGAGTGGGTAAGGGTGGTCGTGGTGCTCCTGGTCCTGTAATAGCTGTCCTCTGCTGCTGATTATGCGGAGTGACCCTCTGAAATGAACAATCCTTAGCCTGGTGCTGATTCGATCCGCAAATCAAATAATGCCCCAACCGTCATCTACAATCTCGCAAAACATGACCAACTTTACCACAGTAATGGCAAGTGACCTTCTCCTGTGTCTGGTATGGCCCTGTCCTCTGCTGATGCTGAGGTGTGGGAGGACGTCTCACTTGTCCTCCTGTAGTGGTCTTAGCTGATCCCACAGTCGATGTAACACGTCGGGTCGCCTTCTTGCTTATGGCCTCCTGAGTTCTAGCCTCTGCCAGAACAACTGCTTGGGAGACCCTCGACTCGGAGCTGGTGTACCTCTGTAACTCTATACTCAAGCCTCTATGAAATCTTTTGGCTTTCTCCAGCTCTGTCGTAACCAACCCTGGTGCAAAACGACTCAGTCGGCTAAACTCGGCGTCGTACTCGTCAACTGTCATATTTCCCTGCTCCAAGTGTAGGAACTGATCATATAAAGCATCTTTGGCAGTGTCGAAGAAAAACTTCTTATGAACAGTTCTTTAAATTCCTCCCACGTCTGATCAACTCCTAGTCGTCTCTCCTCTGTGGCCCACCAATCATAAGCATTTCCTTCAAGCTGTAACTTCACTGCCGTCATCCATAGATCTGCGGATAACTGTGAAGCCTTCAGGAGATTCTCTGTCTCAATCAGCCAATTGGTGATCCCAATGACGTCTTCAGTGCCCTTGAAGTGCGGAGGATTCATGTTGCGGAATCCTTCGATAGAACCCACAGAAGCATGTGGTGCTCGGGCCAATGCTATCTCTAAACACCTCCTGACGGACTCGCTCTGCTGCATCTGAGCCTGTACTAGGCTCTGGAGAATCTGCTCTGTAGTAGCCCCACCATCCTGAGGCATGGGCTGCTGTGGGGGCAGGTATGGCACCTGGGGCATGATCTGTTGAGGATATGAAGGATATGGGAAGGGATAATATGGGGGGTATGTGGGTGGATACTGAGGTGGATATGATGGTGGATATGGTGACGGATATGGTGGGGGCTGCTGGGGTGGATAAGATGGTGGATACTGTGGTGGCTATTGTGGGGGATATGATGATGGTGGATATGGGGTGGAATCTGTGGTAGGAACGGAGGTGGATAAGGTGGTGGTGGTGGTAGGTACTCTCCCTGGGGTACAGGATCCTCGGGTCCAGTCTGCTGAGTCGTAGCTGGGGTCATCACTGGCTGGAGGGATGGCCCGGATGGTGCTGGAGTGGTCGGAGACATAGCTGGTTGCTGCAGATTCACTGGTTCCTCTTGAGCAGTAGTGTTCCCGTCAGTAATGGCAAGGGGAGTAGTGAGACCGCTACGAAGATTCATCCTATATTGGCACGAAAATTTATAGTTGGTTAGAACAATTTTAAGCTGAAGGGAATTCAATAAGTTTATAGGAAAAGAAGATGGAGTAGAGATCAAAGAAGGTAGTAGTAGTGGATGAGATCCTATATCCTATTCCTAGTTTGCAGGCTTGTTGGGTACAGTCATGTAACCCAACAATATTACTCGACCTGCATGGGCCACCACAAAAATATGTAACGTCCCAGTCCCAAATACGTAGGACTAAGTACGTAGACATGCCAGCTGTACTTATACGAAGAATATACCAATATATGGTAATTCCCGTATTGGTACATAAGCTGTTATAATAATGCATGATAAGCCGCAATAATATAACTAAATCTCATCCACAGCTCAACACAGAGAATATAATAAGTCCAGTAAATAAGATAAATGATGATATCAAAATATAGCCGGGAGAACATTCTCACCCAAACAGCTATGGAAAAATAGTCTCAACTAAATGGAGTCCAACCTCCTCAAACAGCAAGAATGATGATAAAAAGATGTCCAATACATGGTCTCAAATAATAAAGAATAAAATTAAGTAAGGACAGGAGATGCCTCGTCACTGATGTATGATGGATCCAATGCTGCACCGTACTCCTCAGGATAGTCCTGCTTGTCTAATCCTGGAGAGATCACCAGGTCCTCAGAGGGACGTAACAAGATACAGAAAACATGCCAAGTAACTGAATGTGAAAAGAAAATATGCAACTATGACTCTACAGGATCTCCTAACCATCTATGTGAGATGCACTTTAGAGGACAACGTTCTACGCAGGGGCTGTAACGGATTCACGCAAACAAATAATAAAGAGTGGCCGTCAAGTAGCGCTCATCCGAGACACTATCGGCCAGGACAGAAAGTAGTACTCATACGAGTCACTCTCGGCCCCCAAAGTGTGTAAAATAAATGTAGCCCTACGCTAGTAGCTGTCCCTCCCCCAACTGCTCCTGTCCAAGATGTATCCACAGTCTGTCCAGTTGGCAACTGCTACGGCTTCTAACTCGACTCACTAATAGCAGTTACCTCCTAACCGTCGCACGTCCCGTACGTATCGATGGCAAGTCGAGTACGCGGTCTGTGTCCTATATAACTCACTCATCACGTGATACACAGTGTCAAGGCCATAGGGGATATGAAAATACCCCACATACTCATAGGGTAGTCAACTGACACAGGGTTGACATGCAATAAGACATAAATAAATATAACGACTAAATTTAGCCGCTTGCACCCAAGTGTGACTTGGACGTCCAAAAATGACAAATAAGAGAAAGAAATATATAATAATAAAATGTACTGAAAATAAATGAGCACAATCAGAATCTATGGCAAGGTATACTTGCCTGTGGTGCGAGAAGGGCAATCCAAGAGTAGCAAGTGTCAGCACCAAAACTCACAAATCACAGATGACTCCAGACGCTGAAATAAACATCAAAAATGATCTCGATGAAGAAGATATACCCAGAAAATGCCTGTCCAAAAGTTCAATTCTGAAACAGGGACAAAATCGTAATTTCGGGTCAAAATGATATCCGCCGTTGGACCCGCTTTGCACCGAAACGCATGC
>JANAVB010033658.1:0-26000 GCA_029216955.1 Iris pallida
ATATGGGTGTATTGGCCTATATGTGATTTGGCTCATGGCCTATGTAGATAGCCTATGGCATGTGGTGTGGATACACTTGAGTTAGTATATCACTAGACTAGTGTGACTTGTATGGTAATTGGTTAGAGGCCTAGATTGATATGTTAAGCCTAGATTGACCAACCTAGACCTAGTTTGACCTTGTTTGACCTTGTTTGACCTAACTAGACTAGAGTTGACCTAGTTTGACTGCTAGGGTTGACTAGAGTTGACCAAGATTGACTTTAGCCTAGATTAACCCCAAACATCATGTAGTTGCATTGTAGCAGTCTATTTTATTATTTTAGACATGTATTGACTTGTACTGTTCTATAGGAGAAAAACACCACTCCTCTTCAGTATATTCTCTTCAGATATTCAGGATATCAGGCGAGTATATTCTCTGATCATTTCAAAACTTGCTTAGAATTATATTCCTGCTCTAGTTTACCTTATTTGATGCTGTCACGATACTATCACGGATTGGTACTATATGGATCCCTACATTGAGATGTTATCCCCTTCGGAAGCATCGAATACATCATATCGTGTGTTTCATGTACATCATGTATTCTTCGCTCTCATGTTATTCATGTTTCTTATGTGCTTCATGCTCGTTCATGCATGCTCGTGTACTCTCATTTTCTCTCATGGTCGGTCATGTTTCTCATGTATAACCTATACTTCATGTGCACTCATTTATGAGCCCTCATGTGAATTTCATGTGCACCCATTTATGGGCCTTCATGTAAATTTCATGTGCACTCATATATGAGCCCTCATGTATACTTCATGTGCACCCATTTTTGGGATTTTATGTGAAAATCATGTGCGGAACATAACTTGTCTGGATTCTTGTATATTGATTAGGGTAAGGGAGAGTATAAATAGTCATGTGAATAATTCCAAAGTAGTATATCCATGTGCGCCTCTTTAGTATATTCATGTAAAAATCTAGCCGTTTACATGTCGACTTTGTACTCTAAATCACTAGTCACTGGTAGCTCTCTACTTATAGTAGATATTTCTATTACAGTTCTCTCTCTATTTACATCATGTACTTTCTTTCAGTTTTATGTATCGTACTCTCTTGTATGTTTATATTTTCTAACCTGTTATGATCTGCGTGAGATGTATTATGCTCGCTCCCGTCCTGACTGGACCTGTTAAAAATTTTACAGAGGACGAGGATGGCTCTGGTGTCTACCTATTATGGTGCAGCTATAGACAACACTTGTGACTTGGACCCACTTACAGTAGAGGATCTGCCACTAGTGGTTTAGACTGCTAGCTTAGACTCTTACCTTGTCTTTCTCATTGATACATTATTGTATATATTGGGAGTTGTTTTATCTGGATGTTGTGGAGATGTTATCATGGACACCTAGACTTCCATCTATTGTATCTCTTGTGTGGATTTTAGTTCATATCTATCTATCATTTTATCGTATTCTACCTTAAATGTGATTGAGATTGTATTTGCTATGTCACCTCCATTCGGAGTGTATATACTGTACAGGTACCTTATATATTGTTAGATGATTGACCTAGGACAGCGTTCTACCGTCGACACTGCGGCGTAGGCTGGACACTGTTACGTACTCGTACCCTTACGGTGGGTACGGGTCGTGACACCGAGAGCTGAATAAGGCCACTATCCGGAACAAGTATCCATTGCCCCGTATAGACGACTTATTCGATCAGCTGCAAGGCGCCTCGGAATTTTCGAAGATTGATCTCCGCTCGGGCTATCATCAACTCAAGATCAAGTCAGACGACGTGTAAAAGTCAGCCTTTCGCACTCGGTACGGCCACTATGAGTTCCTGGTGATGCCATTCGGCCTGACGAATGCCCCTGCCGTCTTTATGGATCTGATGAATCGGGTATTTCGACCCTTTCTTGATAAATTTTTGGTAGTCTTTATTGACAATATTCTCGTCTACTCGAAGGACAGGGCGCAGCAAGCAGAATATCTACGGGCCATGCTCCAGACACTTCGAGAGAATGAGTTGTATGCAAAGCAGTGTAAGTGCGAATTTTGGCTGAGCAGCGTATCCTTTCTTGGTCACATCAATTCGTCCGAAGGTATTACAGTCGATCCGAAGAAAGTGGAAGCTGTTGCTGATTGGAAGCGGCCTGCGTCTGCTAGTGAGATTCGAAGCTTTCTTAGTTTGGCGGGATACTATCGACCCTTCGTGAAAGACTTCACAAAGATTGTATCGCCATTGACTCGCCTCACTCAAAAGGGAGTCGTGTATGAGTGGTCGGATGACTGTGAAGCTTCCTTCCAGGAGCTAAAACGGCGACTAATTTTGGCCCCTATACTCGCACTTCCGGATGGGCTAGAGGGTTTTCAGATATTCAGCGATGCTTCAGGCCAGGGCTTGGGATGTGTGCTCATGCAACGAAACAAGGTGATATCCTTCGCCTCCAAACAGTTGAAGCCACGAGAAGAACCATCCTACGCACGACTTGGAGTTAGCGGCGATTGTGTTTGCGTTGAAATTATGGCGTCACTATCTATATGACGTGGCATGCGTGATCTATACCGACCACAAGAGCCTCAAGTATCTCTTCACCCAGAAGAAATTAAACTTGTGACAGAGGCGCTGGCTCGAACTGATCAAAGACTATGACTTGATGATCAACTGCACTCCGGGCAAGGGAAATATGGTGGCGGACGCTCTGAGTCAAAAATATCTTGCCTCGCTATCCATCAACCGCAGACTACTACAAGATCTAGAAAAAATGGATATCGACCTCCGGGTTCGATTCAGGGATATACGGTTGGTGCAACTGCAGTTAGAGCCGAGTTTGCTGGAAAAGATCAAGACCGCTCAGAAGGATGATCCATACCTGAAGTAAATACGCGAGCAAATTTCAACAGGTAGTGCGACCGACTTTACGGAAGATAAGACCGGCGTGCTGAGATTGAATGGCCGACTATGTGTTCCGGATGACTCAGAACTACGAAAGAAGATATTGGCGGAGGCACATTAAGCGAAATATACCTTGCATCCAGGCAGTACTAAGATGTATAAGGACCTCCGCACGGCCTTCTGGTGGCACGGGATGAAGAGAGATGTGGCGCTCTTCGTGTCACAATGCATGGCCTGTCAGCAGGTAAAAACTGAGCATCAGCGACCGGGCGGGGAGATGCAGAACCTTGCTATTCCAAAGTGAAAATGGGATCATATCACTATGGACTTTATTGTTGGCCTGCCGAAGACACCACGGGAGAGCGACGCCATCTGGGCCATCGTCGATCGACTAACCAAGTCAGCACACTTTATTGCCATCAAAGTTACTTGGAGCGTTGATCGCCTGTCGCAAATTTATCTTGATGAGATAGTACGGCTGTACGGAGTTCCAGTATCCATCATCTCTGATCGGGATTCACGGTTCATGTCGTAATTTTGGAGTAGCCTTCAGTCGGCACTGGATACCAAGTTACAGTTCAGCTCAGCATACCATCCTCAGACCGACGGCCAAATGGAGTGCGTTAATCAGATTCTCGAAGATATGCTACGACCCTGCGCAATTGACTTTAAATCAAACTGGGACGTCCATCTACCGCTGGCTGAATTTGCATATAACAATAGCTACTAGTCCAACATCCAAATGGCACCGTATGAAGCTTTGTATGGCCGAAAGTACAGATTTTCCATTTGCTGGAATAAAGTCGGGGAACGGCAGATACTCGGCCCGGAGCTGGTGGAACAGACTGTGGAAAAGGTCAAGCTAATTCGAAAAAGACTGAAGATTGCACAGAGTCGGCAAAAGAGCTACGTCGACACCCATCGAAGACCACTGGAGTTCCTGGAGGGCGATTACGTGTTCTTGAAGGTGTCGCCCATGCGAGGAGTTACTCGGTTCAGCACAAAGGGAAAGTTGAGTCCGAGATTCGTTGGGCCGTTCGAAATACTCGAGCGGGTCACCCAGTGGCCTATAAAATTGCCCTACCATCGGCGTTTGAAGGTGTACACAATGTCTTCCACGTCTCTCAGCTGCGAAAATACGTGTACGACCCTAGCCACGTGGTGGATTTTGGCCAGCTGGAGCTGAAGTTCGACTTATCCTACATTGAAGAGCCAGTTCAAATCTTAGAACGCAAGGATAAGCTACTGTAAAATCGGGCAATCCCTCTCGTTCGTGTACTCTGGAGGAACCATGCGACAGAAGAGTCGACATGGAAACTCGAGTCAGAGATGAAGAAAAAGTTTTCTTCATTATTTTCATAGAGATAGGTTCTGTTCTTAAGTTTCATGGACAAAACTTTTTCTTAGTTGTTTATGGTGTAGTGCCCCGTCCCTACATCGTGCCCCGTTTCTCGTCCACAGGGTGCGCGAGAAAGAAACATTGTCGCTATCGACTCGGTCGGGATCGATCGAATCGATCGAACGGGAACGGTTGAATTAAAATCTATTCCCCATTATGGAATGGCTTCTTCGAAACTAAGTCCCATATTCAGCGGGTTGTGCCTCGAGGATAGAATCTGCGGCTGAGTCGGGAGAGACCTTCCGTTGCTCTGCTTTTTATGCCGCAATTGCTTCTTTGGATTTGGTTTTCTGAATACGCTTTCGTGAATGTTTTCGATGGTTTTCATGGCTTGCATTTCGAACTTCGCATTCGTATCAAATTTCCTTGAATAACACAGTGTTCTAATCGGTTGCTTGTGCGATTTCAGGTGATCGCGAAGGCAACGTCTAGCGCGGCCAACCAGTTTCTCGCCTCAAGTAAATACTAAGGTGAGTGGCTAACCCTTCTTCCCTCAACCCTCTTCTCTAATACATTATCGATACTAGATATGTGTTTTACTAGATGTAATGCAACGACATGAATGATATTCTGATGAACGGTCACACGACGTCCCATGAAGACGAACTAAACAGTTGCTTGTCATATAACATTATCGCGCTTGCAATTACCGCATCATATAGAACCGTTCTAAGGAAAGACGAATCGATTAAATGAATGTCGCAACAATACATAAAGATGTGCCTTGAAATATTAATTAACTTAGCACGGTCATGGACAACTTGTCGACAAGGGCGATTGTTTCTTCGGACGGTATTCCGAGGCCACGGGACCGTTCCGGCCTAGGAAAAAACACGGATAGCTATGCCGGATGCATGCCACGGTAGGCAGTGGCTTTCAACGGGGCTCGCTACCTGCGCTGAAGGACCTCTGTCTAACAAGCTATATGTCCAGGATGGCTTGTCGTGCCAGTGACCTTCACGAAATGCACTCTATTATGTTTTATTATTATCAACATGACAGGGAAAAATATGGTAAGTTTACGCTACAACGGCACGCTCTGTCGGGGGTAAGATCGATCGTCGTTATACGGTTGTGCCTTCAAATATAAGTTTGAATTGAGTATGATAGCTAGAAACTTCACTAAACATTGCATGCACGCTCACTTAACTTTTTCAACAAATGAGAGCACGAGATTTAAATTGCCACATACCAGCACAAAGTGTAAAGTGCTGACCCTTGCTCTCAACATGTACTCGGAACCAGGACAGCATACCAAGGAACTGAAGGCGACGCTCCTTTCTTTTGAAGCCTTGCTAGCGCGAAGGCTAACTCTGCAACATTTTGAAGACTCCAACCCAACTGCATCATGAGTCGCAAACTCTCGTCGATCCCAGGTCTTAGAGAGTCATTTTGATGATTTGTAAAAAAGGATGTAAATGTATGGAATGACTATCTCATCGATGTCGGTTGTAAGCCCGAGAGGCCTCTTTTGTAATCGAGTCTGTAACCTAACTTATTATCAATAAAAATACAAGTTTTCTTCTCTATAAATGTGTTCAATTTCTCTGCGTACTCTTATATATGATGTTGTTTCGGATAAACTTATGAACCGGCTTGTGTAAGCACAACTTAGGCTTGTACGGCATCACGTTCGGGGGACGACTATCGACTCTACCGAATCGGGGCATGACACTCTGGCTGCGCACATCCATTCTCGGCGATCGAGCGTTATCTTTCGTCGATGAGGAGTGCGTTCATCTACGGTGACTGAAGGCAGCAACCATCCCTGGCGGAGCATCATGCTCGGAAACCTCTTCGACATCCGCAGCGGCGACACTTGCTGCATAGTCGATCTTCGATGAACGGCGGCGATCGGCGGTCTTAGGCACAAGTGTTTCCGATTTTGACAAGGTGAGTACGGCTCGATCCTCCGACACCGATGTCGTAGAGCTCGGGTGAATACTTTACTTAGTTTTCATTGAGTTTTTATGGATTTCGAAATTATTGATTGTACAGAGGATCCAGATCTGGCTGAGATCAGTCAGTTCGATTTTCTTGTGGTATTTCTTCTCGACGAACTCTCGAAAGAGTTACGGAGGCTCGAGGAGAAGATCGGTGAGTGGATCTTGAGTAATTCAGATCTATGAATTATTTAGCAATAATTTTTGAATCATTCTTTTCCTATGAATCAGTCGACCGATGAGCAGCAAGAGATAGGGAGCGACGGGAAGATTTTGAATTAGAGTAGAGCCTTTGCAGTTGGTTCGGAAATAAGCTGTGTTCGAATTGTGAGTGACATTCGAATTGGTTTGAAATTCTTCAGGTAACCTTTTTCTAACTTCCGATCTGATCGTTTTACTTTTAAAACTCAATGTCAGTTCTCTAAGTAAACTCTTTTCTCTATTGCTCTATACCTGTTCGTGGAAATTCTTCAGACGTTGCTCCTTCGGACACGAAAAACTGTGTCCATATTCTCTTGGATTCTTTCTTCCAGGTAATTCTTGTTTCCTTATGTTGGTTTGGGTGTTGTTTCAGCTTCCTAAATAAGTGTGTTGGCTAGGATCAGGTTTGGGGTGTTTGATGTTTGTATGTGCGTTGCTGGATTAATGAACATGTCTGAGACTCTGACCGTGTCGAGTCCGTATGTACCTGCTTATGCGTGTCCTGTTATAATTTGGGCGATCGAATAGTTGTTGGGGAGACTATCAAGAGTGCAGATTACTTATAGCCTATAGATTAAGATTTCTATTTTGTTTTTCTACTTTGGATTGTATATATTCTTTCATTCAATTGTATAATTTGTGGTTTTGAGTTCTGGTTTTGACTTTGGGGTGTGGAATATGGGTTGGACAAGAATGTTTAGCAGGATTTGATTGGACCTTTCTGTTCTTCATGCTGCTAGGTTAGCAACTATTGATTCTTGTCTAAATGTTTACTGAAGAATGGGGCTAGAGTTTGGAAGTGGCAAACTGGGAAAAAAAATCAAACTAATGAGGCTAACAAGAAGAGTCCTTTAGGTCTTAGCGCTGTTTGCATTGGATAACATATGAATAATGTATAAATTTTCCTGTGTTGTGTATATTAGTTTTGGAATTATATAATTCTGGGTGGTTGGTTGTATCTGATGGAGTACACTGATAATTGAATTCAAAGTCTTGTTTGTGGCCTTCTATATTATGAATGGCATTGAGATTAGCAATGCTGCTGAGACAGGAAGGGCTGTAGGATTGAGTTGTGTTGAGTTGCTGTTAGTATGCTTCAGGCCAGGCCTATTTTTGAGCTAAATAAACCTGTTGATTCCAATCCTGGGTTGACTGAAAGTTGGGCTGGGCCAGTTGACATTTAACCTGGACATATTTTGTTGGTATGGGATGCTAAGTTCGACTGTAGATTATGGGATTGGCACTGGAAGTAGCAGTGGCAGGGATTGAGTTTTGCTCAAGTTTTCCATTTCAATTTTATATATTTATGTAAAGTTTTCTGTAATATTCTAAATGAGGTTGGGCTCTGATTTACCCTTTCTAAATTCTGAGTTTAAGTTGAATGCTGAACTAATCAGTAGTTAGATAAGCAGACTTGATAAATCAACTAGTTGTGTAAATTTTGTTAATAATAAGGATTTATTACCTTGTTAAATATTATATGTAAATATAGTTAGACTAGGATGGTGATTAAGAAATTTTGGGTAAGAAGATATTGTTTAAACCTTAACCAACTTGTAATCTATTAAAGCAGGAAGACATACAGTCCCTTGATTACCCGTACTTTTTTGGAGCAAGGCAAGTACTTTTCTACGGTCTTGTGCATTTACATATCTTGTACTCTTCTTGTGACACATCATGACACGATATCCTGTACTCCTGTATTTCCTGTTCTTGTACTTACTTGTGTCGGGTGGAAAAATACACTAGCTATGTGACCAAACCTCGGTTACTATATTCATGTAGATAGCTTAGGCCTCGCATTGTACACGCGGGCCCTAAGACGTATCATATTCATGTACTCCTGTACATGCTCCTGTACTCACCCCAGCCGGTCACATAGGCTAGTTGTATTTCAAACATGGTGCACTTGTCATATCTTGTACTTCAGGTTCATAGTTACATTAATGTACTTTATTTTTTGTACTTTATTTCCTGTACTTTTATGTTCTTTTCCTGTACTTTATAGTTCATGTTCTCCTGTACTCATTTCCATATCATGATGTGTCACGACCCGCACCCAGTGTGAGGGCACGAGAAGTAACGAACGCCCAGCCTACGCCGCAGTGTCGACGGTAGAACGCTGTCCTGAGTTACCATATCTAACACAATCTAACCAAGCTATGAATAGAGAGTAAAATAATACGTAACTCAATCACAATACTAAGATGGAATAGAAGAAGGATCTCAAGAGAGTCACAATAAAGTCTAGGTGTAAACCACCAGAAATATCTCAAGTACAACTCATAAAAGTCTCAAATAGAAAATACAAATAAAGTACTAAGTCTCAACTAGACTATGGGCAAGTCCTCAGCGACTGTGGGATCCTCCTGTGGGTCCACGTCGCCAGTGTCATTTAAGCCAATGCCATAATAAGTAGGATAATACTCCTCATCATCACCTGTAAAATTTTCAACATGCCCAGTCAGGACGGAACGAGCACATATCTCTCACAATAGTTCATATCAGGAATGGACATATAAAGCAAGCTATAGAAGACTATACATGAATCGCTGTAAAGAGAAATCAACATGAAAGAAGATATAACTGAGGTATAAATATGGTAAATAAAGAGTATAACCTTCTACGTGAAACAGAGCATGAATTGGTTATGTAAACAGCTTGGGTTACACATGGATACAACTACGGAAAGAACATGGATAACAACTACTGGGGATAATGATCACATAACCAACTACACTCTCCCTGCCCCCAACCAATACACAAGGATCGAAGCATGTTATGTTATTGCACATGGATAACAACTACTGCATACATGGAGCTCATATGGTCATGAGTGTACATGAATAACATATGAGTGCACATGGATAAAAGTGAATACATGGAGTACATGATGAACATGATAAAGTACATGAAACATGACATACTCGATGTATCCGAGGGGATAACATCGCATGAAAAGATCCAGAGGGTACTGATCCGTGTGAACGTCGTGTCAGCATCAAGTACACTAGTCTATAACAAGAGTACATGTCCAAAGAAGCATGAAAAGATCAGAAAATGTACTCGCCTGGCAATCCGAACTGCTGATGATGAAAAGTGACTGGACTGGAGTAATACGATCCTATTTAAAACAACCACATGTCATCATACAATCTAAAATATCATAAGAAAAGTCTTCAATGCAAATTCTACATGATTTGGGTCAATCTAAGTCAAAGTCAACCTTGGGTCAACTTTGGTCAACCAAGCTAGTCAAACTAGGTCAAAGTTGGTCAACTAGTCTACAAGTCTATTTTTTTGGTCACTATTAGTCCTAAACTAATTAATCACAATAAACTTGGCATTGCAATTTCTAATTGACACTCAACTAACTAAACTGGACATACCAATTCTTATCTAATAGTAAACTGAACTCTAGTAATCCTACAATCAAACCATTCATATATACATCACAAAATTCAGATTCCTCCCAAAGCTACCATAACAAATTCTAAGCTAATCAATCAACCAACTTGGCTAATCTAAACTAATTGGACTTGGCACTCCTGAAATCAATCCCATATCAACTCAATATCTGTCATAAGCCATTACCTATTCTCTATACTCCTATTTCTCCCAACACATAGCACACACACATAGACACAACTCAAAATCAGATTTCTAATCTAACTTCAACAACCCATCCTAACTAAACTTGGCTTGGCATTAACAATTTTAACTAACAGCTCACTACTTGGCCTTTACCCAACCTAGCTAACATTGAACTAACTGTCATTAACAATTCCTAACTAAACTTGGTATTTGGACTAATAGCTAACTACTAACTAAACTTAAATCAGTTAGATTAATGGTCACCTAAACAGGTATAGGTGAACACCTATCCTTGATATCCCATATAGATACCTAGGAATCCCATGCTAAGCCCAAAACCTCTACCACAACCTCTCCATGATGCCCACTACATGTAATCACATAGAGGGGATTAAAGGGGACCTGTAGGTTCTGTTTAAAGCAGGAATTATATTGGAAAAGAAAACTGAAACTGGGACCAAAACTAAACTGCTACTTGATATCAAAACCAACTCGAACACCCCTATCCAATATGCAACCTAGTAAATATTCCTCGATATGGTCATACAGGTCCTGTAGGTTGATTTATATACAGAAACTTATATTCGAAATCAGAGCAAAGGAAAAGGGAAGAAACTGAACAGGAAACTGGAAATCATGAAGAAACCCGATTTCGAATACAACCTATCTCATTAAATAAACAAACAGGAAATCTCCTAGATAGGTTTAATAGGATCTGTGGGTTTGTTTTGCTCAGACAAATCACACTCGAACTGATGGGAAGAAGTCAATACCTGAAACAGAAAACTGGGAAATCACATCTAACCCGATACTCAACATCAACACTCAACTCAAACTCTCGATGCTATAAACTAATAGGTATTACCTAGATAGCTCCAATAGGGTCTACTGGCTCTGTTTAATACATGAATTATATAGGAAAACTGATGGGACAAAGGTTTAATTTATTGAAACCTTAAAACTGAATCTAAAGAAAAACCCTATACTATAAGCCAACCTCAATTCGATCACAGCATCCTCCTGATGCAAACTAACAGGTAATCACATAGGTAGGGTCAAATATAGTCTGTAGGTTCTGATTTTGTACAGGAATTACATTGGAAAAACTGAAACTGGAACAACCAATATACCTAACAGTAAAGAAAATTTGAAAACTGGAAATCTACCCAACCCAAACCCAATTTCGAATACAACCTTTCCCAAGATGCAAGCTACTAGGTAATCTCTTATATATGTCTAATAGGACTTGCAGGTTGTGTCTAGGCAAGGTTTGCACATTGAATCAGATGGAACAAAATCAGAACTTAATAGTAAAAACTGGAAAAACTGGAAGAAACCCGATACATCAAACCCAAAACCTATCTTGGCCTAAACATATTCGAAAATCAACTAAGAATCAAAACCTAAGGTAGGTAAGGATGTCAAGTGTTGAAAATTAACTACAGGTACAATCGTGTCCAAGAAAATAGGACACGAAGTGTCCTAAATACTAATGAACCAAAAACTGAACCTAAACCTCGTGCACGCGTGTCGCTCGTCCTAGGGCTCGACACAGAGCGAAATAGGACACGTGGTTACACGTACACGTAGCCCACCTATAGGGCTACACGTCCACGTGCCTGAACTGGACTCTCGCCATGTGTCCGAGTCGCACGAAGTGCGTATCAGACGCCGCGTTCTCACGCGTGCGCGGCAGTGCACGATCGATGCCGAGTCGATTTCTCCCTCGATACTCCACGAAATCCTACGAAATTTTACGAGCACCCTGTCAGTCATGGTCCCTCTCTACTCACCAATTTTCTCGAGTCGAAACACCGTGTCCATCGAGAACGGACACGGCAGCAGCAGGACACGCGCGCGGCCCTCGTGCGCGCGTGCGTGTCCTGTTTTGGGACACGAAATCGAGTCAATTTAATCAAGAATCTAGGTTTTGGGAATCCCTACATCTAGGGCTATCGATTCATGAAGTTAGATTACAGAAATAACATAATCGAAATCTAAGAGGAATTTCATCGAACACCCTAAAACCTAATCCGATACGTGTCCGATACACCTATCAAACGGACACGAAACCTAACCAAACTTCATGGGTAGTTCTAGGGTACCTAGATGCATGCTAATATGAAGAAAAATCAGAAGAAATTATGGTGTTTGGGTGTTTACCTATTGAGAGTTAAAGTATCAAAGAAACTGATTCCTCGATCGATGAAACGACCAGTTTCCACCGAGCAAACGCCTCCAACTCCTTGCTAACAATTCCAGCAAATTCTCCTCCTTCCCACGATCACAACGCACTTCGTTTGGGGTGAAACGGAGGTCGGATGAAAAAGTTAGGGTTTTGGAGAGCTGAAAAGTAGGGTTTTGTAAAGGGGGTGTCTATTCCAATGCAATGCTTATATAGGGGATGGGGGTTTCCTGTTTTGGCCGGCCATAGGAGTCCTAATAGGGTCAAGGTTGGTCCATGGGTCTCACTCCTCTATTTAAGTTGAGTTTAAGCTTAATTAACAAAAGGCTACAAAGGCCAATTAATTAAATAGCCTAAAAATAGCCAAATGGCTTCTAAATTACACCAAAGCCTAAAAATAAAATCTAATTAGCTAGATACTCATCATAGGTCATGGTTAGTCTCTAATATGGGCTTTCTAAAGTTAGACCAAAGGCTAAGTCAATCATAAGTCAATAATATCTAGAAAATCACAAAATGACTAAAATGGCTAAAATGACTAAAATACCCTTATTTCAAAAAGTGGGTGCTACAAGTCTACCCTCCTTAAAATAATTTCGTCCTCGAAATTAAAATGATCCTACTCTTTCTAGGTCAATCCCCAACAATCATGGTCTTTAAGAAAACTTATCTAAATCATGTAGTTGAAAAGAATCATACAGGGTTATGGCAGGCAATCAGTCTGGAGTCTCGTCTAGCTACTAAAGTCATACTAGAACAAAAGTAGTCATAAGGTATCAACATACAAATATTATGGTAGGGTACATAATCATCAAGATAGGATAAGGTACGGGTCAAGAACTCACCTCTACTAGGTCTGGTAGCTGGAACTCTCTATCCTGGAGGTAGGCCTCGTCTAGGGGCAAGTGTAGTAGGACAGTCTCGTATCTTGTGTGCAGCTGACCCACAAAATAGGCACAATCCTAGTCTCTTCCTACAGTCCTTCCATTCGTGCCCAAGCTTCTTACAGAAGGCACAGGTAGACACTCGCTCAGCTGGTCTCTGCTGGACAGGAATCTGAACTGGATAGGCTGGTCTAGGCTGAAAGCCTGGGTACTCCTGAGGCTCTGGATATAAACTGCTCCTCGCTCTCTTGGGACTAGGCTCCTCCCTCGAATGCATGTAATCCCGCAACAGTTGGATACTGAGACTCTGCTCTCTCATAAGCTCAGCCTGAAGTCTCTGTACCTCCCGCAAATCCTGAAGAAATTTGTGAATATGAGCTTCAACAGGAATGGCATGGGGTATCGCTCCAGGAGGCAAAGGAAGGCCCTCAGTCTCCGGCTGAACTGCAGTCCCCTCCTGAAGGACTGGAGATGGAGGGAAATTCTCCGGTGAGGCTGCTAACACCTCCTGAGCAATAGAAGGGGAAGTTACAATCTCGGTCTCATCCAGAATTGCGGCTGTGCACTGGGGACAAATTTTGGTCATGGGTGCCATTCTGGAAAAGATAAGGATAAATAATAAATCATTGGGCTGTAAGGCAGTATCTTATCCTATATAATTACTGGTGATTATAAATACAACTGAAATTAACCATAAAGCATTAATATTCTAAAAGATGATCAAAATTGAAAGTTTAAAGCACGACTGTCAATAACACTGAAATCCAAGCACACTATATATACATATATCTATAGATATTTTAGTCTCGATATGATCTAAGTTGATCAAATCCAGGATGAATCGAGGTTTGGTCAAGATGGAGAACGAGGTCATTGAAGTCTAGGCACGAGTATCCAAGATTTGATATCCATGTCACAATTGAATTAATTCAATTGAATAAGGTTCCAAACATTGGACGATAAGGGAATGACCAAGTCGACTGGTCGCGATCAAGGGTTTTAGAATTCAACACTATTGAAATCCTAAAGGATACTGTGAGGATATAGAATTAAGCCACTATCCTCCTTCTGATAAGGAAGCTAAACATGATACTCTGTGTTGACCTATTAAGTATAGTGCCTTGCCTTTCTGAATTATGTGAAAGGCAAAAACAAAAGAGTTCAAAGACGATACTATTGAGTACAATACGTGGTTCATAGACGACAAAAAATAGTTCAAGGAGAATTGCCAAACTGTCGTGGATGAGACAGATGCTCTAGAGTCTCATCTACGTAGAGTAATATATGAAAGCGAACCAAGTGCACTAGGTTGATCAGACCATCATACACCGGTTCTGATTAGACAATATGTTAGTGGGTCGCGACCCAATAAATTATGTCATGATCAAGCTCGAAAAGAGATAAGCTTGCAAAACTAAGGCTAAATTAGCAACATAAGTAGTCGAGTATAAGTAAGGGAGGTAATGATGAAGAAGAAAAGAAATAGTCCAAGATCCTTAACTAAGCTGGTCAACAATCAAGATAAGGTACAACGTTAAGCATTTAAAGAACAAGAAGAACTCTATCCCATGTCGGGTTGAAAGAATTGAGTCATGGTTGAATCTCGAATTTAAGTCAGAAAGTATTTTAGTATCATGGTAAAGGTTCAAGAGGTGACAACTAATACAAAAATAAAGGAAATCAAGTTGAAGCATGAAATAAATTTAATTAAGAATCCAATGAAATAATCTAGGGACACAGTACAAAGGCGAATACTGCTAAGGAACGATCAAATACAACGGTTAGAAAATTACAATAAAAGATCTAGATTTGAGGAAAGGTTGAGTAAGTCAAGATTTGAGATACAGTCCCATAGTTTGGCAGACGACTAACAACACTAGAGTATATACTACTATCATAGTCATGAGCGATGTGGCAATTAGTGTGGAACACTTCTATCTCATTAAGGTTACCCTGGTGGCCTACCTTTACATTCCTTTAAAAAGAAATTCCAAAAAAATAACTACCTCAATTTGTATTCACTCTAAGCCTTCCAATCTAACCACGACTAACATTTAAGTCCTTTTCATAAATCTCATAATAACTTTTATCTCGTTACTACTAACCTTTCCTAATTTAACGTTTCAATCTCACTTTAAACTCCAGAGTTGATAAATCATGAATCCATAAAATTCTATATCACTTCCTAAAATAAAAAAAACTCCCCAATTTGTCTCAATAATCCTCAAGATAGACACTCAGCTTATCACGACAATCTAGCAGTTACAGCTCAGTATTTTAACGCGCTTATCAACCATAATTTTTTTTTCTAAGCCATTGAAACGTAATCACTACTTCTTAAACCAAAATCCAAATAGATTTTTAAATCTTTAATCAATTGACATGATTCCAAGAAAATTTCTTCTAAAATAATCGTTTTCATATCTTCCCGATCTTCTAACCCAAACTTTTAATATCATTGCTTCCACTTAAATTGAAATCCATAAACATATACATCGCAACTTGTACGACTCCATCTAATAGTTCATACTGCCACTCTCCCTTTTTTGTTTGATCATTCAAACCAATCTATATACTTTCAAGGATGTATAATCATAATCCAATAATTCATGAATCCCATCAATTCCTGAAATCAATTTATTTAGATTCTAACTAATTTCCTCCGGTATCAAGGTAAAATTTTATAATCCTCTAGTGATTACTACTTAGAATCTTCAAGATAAATTTCCTTGGTAATATCCCAACTTACAAACTACTAATCATTAAAGCATCCATTTAGAAAAATGTCCTTATAACTTAATCAAATCTCCGTGTATCCCAATTCCTTAATGTAATCCTCCTAGCCATGCGTTTGACCAATGAGTATATAGCAGTGTAGCCATCTTCCTAACCATTATTAAACACAAGAAAGTAAAGGTATTGGTGAAAAGAGTTCAAACAAGATGCAAGAATCGAGGGAGGAAGGTGGACTAAAGTAAGGGAAAAAGGAATTTAAATCGAAGCTCAAAATGAGATTCTCAAGGGTCGTCCCAGGAATCTCTCAGGAATTCCTAATAGTGATTGAGTACTTTAACTTATACTTATATCTACTGCAGGTTGTAATGATACTCTAGTTCGAGTACCACTACGAATCACACTAGTTGTGATTGCGGACCTGCATGGGCCACCACTAAAAACGTGTCACGACCCGCACCCAGTGTGAGGGCACGAGAAGTAACGAACGCCCAGCCTACGCAGTGTCGACGGTAGAACGCTGTCCTGAGTCACCATATCTAACACAATCTAACCAAGCTATGAATAGAGAGTAAAATAATACGTAACTCAATCACAATACTAAGATGGAATAGAAGAAGGATCTCAAGAGTCACATAAAGTAGGTGTAAACCACCAGAAATATCTCAAGTACAACTCATAAAAGTCTCAAATAGAAAATACAAATAAAGTACTAAGTCTCAGCTAGACTATGGGCAAGTCCTCAGCGACTGTGGGATCCTCCTGTGGGTCCACGTCGCCAGTGTCATTTAAGCCAATGCCATAATAAGTAGGACAATACTCCTCATCATCACCTGTAAAATTTTCAACATGCCCAGTCAGGACGGAACGAGCACATATCTCTCACAACAGTTCATATCAGGAATGGACATATAAAGCAAGCTATAGAAAACTATACATGAATCGCTGTAAAGAGAAATCAACAGAAGAAGATATAACTGAGGTATAAATATGAAATAAAGAGTATAACCTTCTACGTGAAACAGAGCATGAATTGGTTATGTAAACAGCTTGGGTTACACATGGATACAACTACGGAAAGAACATGGATAACAACTACTGGGGATAATGATCACATAACCAACTACACTCTCCCTGCCCCCAACCAATACACAAGGATCGAAGCATGTTATGTTATTGCACATGGATAACAACTACTGTATACATGGAGCTCATATGGTCATGAGTGTACATGAATAACATATGAGTGCACATGGATAAAAGTGAATACATGGAGTACATGATGAACATGATAAAGTACATGAAACATGACATACTCGATGTATCCGAGGGGATACATCGCATGAAAAGATCCAGAGGGTACTGATCCGTGTGAACGTCGTGTCAGCATCAAGTACACTAGTCTATAACAAGAGTACATGTCCAAAGAGCATGAAAAGATCAGAAATGTACTCGCCTGCAATCCGAACTGCTGATGATGAAAAGTGACTGGACTGGAGTAATACGATCCTATTTAAAACAACCACATGTCATCATACAATCTAAAATATCATAAGAAAAGTCTTCAATGCAAATTCTACATGATTTGGGTCAATCTAAGTCAAAGTCAACCTTGGGTCAACTTTGGTCAACCAAGCTAGTCAAACTAGGTCAAAGTTGGTCAACTAGTCTACAAGTCTATTTTTTGGTCACTATTAGTCCTAAACTAATTAATCACAATAAACTTGGCATTACAATTTCTAATTGACACTCAACTAACTAAACTGGACATACCAATTCTTATCTAATAGTAAACTGAACTCTAGTAATCCTACAATCAAACCATTCATATATCATCACAAAATTCAGATTCCTCCCAAAGCTACCATAACAAATTCTAAGCTAATCAATCAACCAACTTGGCTAATCTAAACTAATTGGACTTGGCACTCCTGAAATCAATCCCACATCAACTCAATATCTGTCATAAGCCATTACCTATTCTCTATACTCCTATTTCTCCCAACACATAGCACACACACATAGACACAACTCAAAATCAGATTTCTAATCTAACTTCAACAACCCATCCTAACTAAACTTGGCTTGGCATTAACAATTTTAACTAACAGCTCACTACTTGGCCTTTACCCAACCTAGCTAACATTGAACTAACTGTCATTAACAATTCCTAACTAAACTTGGTATTTGGACTAATAGCTAACTACTAACTAAACTTAAATCAGTTAGATTAATGGTCACCTAAACAGGTATAGGTGAACACCTATCCTTGATATCCCATATAGATACCTAGGAATCCCATGCTAAGCCCAAAACCTCTACCACAACCTCTCCATGATGCCCACTACATGTAATCACATAGAGGGGATTAAAGGGGACCTGTAGGTTCTGTTTAAAGCAGGAATTATATTGGAAAAGAAAACTGAAACTGGGACCAAAACTGAACTGCTACTTGATATCAAAACCAACTCGAACACCCCTATCCAATATGCAACCTAGTAAATATTCCTCGATATGGTCATACAGGTCCTGTAGGTTGATTTATATACAGAAACTTATATTCGAAATCAGAGCAAAGGAAAAGGGAAGAAACTGAACAGAAAACTGGAAATCATGAAGAAACCCGATTTCGAATACAACCTATCTCATTAATAAACAAACAGGAAATCTCCTAGATAGGTTTAATAGGATCTGTGGGTTTGTTTTGCTCAGACAAATCACACTCGAACTGATGGGAAGAAGTCAATACCTGAAACAGAAAACTGGGAAATCACATCTAACCCGATACTCAACATCAACACTCAACTCAAACTCTCGATGCTATAAACTAATAGGTATTACCTAGATAGCTCCAATAGGGTCTACTGGCTCTGTTTAATACATGAATTATATAGGAAAACTGATGGGACAAAGGTTTAATTCATTGAAACCTTAAAACTGAATCTAAAGAAAAACCCTATACTATAAGCCAACCTCAATTCGATCACAGCATCCTCCTGATGCAAACTAACAGGTAATCACATAGGTAGGGTCAAATATAGTCTGTAGGTTCTGATTTTGTACAGGAATTACATTGGAAAACTGAAACTGGAACAACCAATATACCTAACAGTAAAGAAAATTTGAAAACTGGAAATCTACCCAACCCAAACCCAATTTCGAATACAACCTTTCCCAAGATGCAAGCTACTAGGTAATCTCTTATATATGTCTAATAGGACTTGCAGGTTGTGTCTAGGCAAGGTTTGCACATTGAATCAGATGGAACAAAATCAGAACTTAATAGTAAAACTGGAAAAACTGGAAGAAACCCGATACATCAAACCCAAAACCTATCTTGGCCTAAACATATTCGAAAATCAACTAAGAATCAAAACCTAAGGTAGGTAAGGATGTCAAGTGTTGAAAATTAACTACAGGTACAATCGTGTCCAAGAAAATAGGACACGAAGTGTCCTAAATACTAATGAACCAAAAACTGAACCTAAACCTCGTGCACGCGTGTCGCTCGTCCTAGGGCTCGACACAGAGCGAAATAGGACACGTGGTTACACGTACACGTAGCCCACCTATAGGGCTACACGTCCACGTGCCTGCACTGGACTCTCGCCATGTGTCCGAGTCGCACGAAGTGCGTATCAGACGCCGCGTTCTCACGCGCACGCGGCAGTGCACGATCGATGCCGAGTCGATTTCTCCCTCGATACTCCACGAAATCCTACGAAATTTTACGAGCACCCTGTCAGTCATGGTCCTCTCTACTCACCAATTTTCTCGAGTCGAAACACCGTGTCCATCGAGACACACGGCAGCAGCAGGACACGCGCGCGCCCTCGTGCGCGCGTGCGTGTCCTGTTTTGGACACGAAATCGAGTCAATTTAATCAAGAATCTAGGTTTTGGGAATCCCTACATCTAGGTATCGATTCATGAAGTTAGATTACAGAAATAACATAATCGAAATCTAAGAGGAATTTCATCGAACACCCTAAAACCTAATCCGATACGTGTCCGATACACCTATCAAACGGACACGAAACCTAACCAAACTTCATGGGTAGTTCTAGGGTACCTAGATGCATGCTAATATGAAGAAAAATCAGAAGAAATGGTTTTGGGTGTTTACCTATTGAGAGTTAAAGTATCAAAGAAACTGATTCCTCGATCGATGAAACGACCAGTTTCCACCGAGCAAACGCCTCCAACTCCTTGCTAACAATGCTCAGCAAATTCTCCTCCTTCCCACGATCACAACACACTTCGTTTGGGGTGAAACGGAGGTCGGATGAAAAAGTTAGGGTTTTGGAGAGCTGAAAAGTAGGGTTTTGTAAAGGGGGTGTCTATTCCAATGCAATGCTTATATAGGGGATGGGGGTTTCCTGTTTTGGCCGGCCATAGGAGTCCTAATAGGTCAAGGTTGGTCCATGGGTCCCACTCCTCTATTTAAGTTGAGTTTAAGCTCAATTAACAAAGGCTACAAAGGCCAATTAATTAAAGCCTAAAAATAGCCAAATGGCTTCTAAATTACACCAAAGCCTAAAATAAAATCTAATTAGCTAGATACTCATCATAGGTCATGGTTAGTCTCTAATGGGCTTTCTAAAGTTAGACCAAAGGCTAAGTCAATCATAAGTCAATAATATCTAGAAACACAAAATGACTAAAATGGCTAAAATGACTAAAATACCCTTATTTCAAAAAGTGGGTGCTACATAATGTTCTTGTCATTACCTAGAACTGTACTTTGCTCCGCTTCTGATTGGATATATATGTTGCAGGTGTACTTGCAGGATATCATTCTACCATATGGGCCAGAGCCCGGGACATTAGCTGAATAGGATGGAGACATGACTTAGCTAGAGGCTTCAGGTTTAGACTGTTTAGTTTTACTCCTAGATATCGTTTTAGAGTTCATAATATATTTCATTCCTGATGACTCTGGTACATTTATGTTATATAGATTTATGGATTATGGTGATCATTCTGGAAACGTTTTTAGATGCTGTGATTGTACATATTTATGTTTATCTGGTTAGATTTCTCTAGCTTGGTACAGCTTACTTCGTCGTGTCTAACGACGAAGGCTGGGCGTGTCCGACTCGTGTCCGATTATTCGGAAGCGGGTCGTGACAATTCCGGCCTACCGTACCCAAGTCCTAGCCCGTTACGAGGCGGTAATTTGGTTTTACGGACCCGCTGTGAATGAGACAAAATATCGACCTCTAATATTTCAGCGTAAACTGATAGCCTGCACATGAAATCAACTAAAATTATACTTGCATCGATTTAGATTTACACCTTAGGTCGATTTGATTTCTTAGAATCTTCGAGCCGACTTAACGCACTTATCCTTCGGGGCAATGCAGCGCCTCGTATCGAATCAACTCGATGCATTCTTTGGAACAATACAACTCTTCGTGTCGACTTTGTTCGATGCGTTGCTCGGGACAACGTAACTCTCGTATCGATTCACATCGATACATTTTATTCGGTCAACGTGACTCTTTGAGTCAACGTCTCAGCGTAATACGTCGTGCGGAGCGGGGCATTATAGAATATACCACTCAAAACAAGGTTCGTCCTCGAACCAAAACCAATACTCTGATTAAGTATTTTATAAATTGTTTCATGATCTCGTCCCACCAATGTTGTTCAGTTTTACACTATCTTGCAAGCTTTTCATCAACATTTCAAAGTCTTTCCTGCAGCTCGATTTGGATCCGTACTTATATTCAAGGCGTCCCAAAGATATATGTATTTCGACCAAGTCCAGTGGTAGCAAATTTGAACAACTCTAAACAGACAAATTTTCAATCAAATGTTTGCCATCTCGTACTCTCGATCGGACTTATCTTTAGCCACAGTTCTCGAAATTTTATTGCATACGTATATTCGATACATACGTGATTCAATCAACAAAGTCGTCACATGCGACGTGATTCAAAATTGCATTTCTCGTTTCGTAAGTTTGTATGGACCATCAATTCTATACGTCGCATCGTGTCGCGTCGAGCCATTGTGCATCCGATCA
Source organism: Iris pallida (assembly GCA_029216955.1). Taxonomy (NCBI): domain Eukaryota; kingdom Viridiplantae; phylum Streptophyta; class Magnoliopsida; order Asparagales; family Iridaceae; genus Iris; species Iris pallida. The sequence goes on from JANAVB010033658.1 coordinate 21,868, forward strand.
TAACGATCCTCCGCAATGCCTTACGTTCGAAGTCGCCGCCAAACTATTTTCGAAGTCTGGCTATGTAACTTATCTCGATACAATTTTCTTTGTTGACTTGCAAATGCATCAACATTCAGGACTACGACTGCTAGGTTACTTACCTATACACCGTGCTTAAATTCCTCCGACGCAACTTTAAATTGACATTGCACAAAGGCCACAATCTATCCGACACAAAAGTTTACATCGAGGAGATGGTGCTCAAGGCTGCAATCGCTTTGACTCAAAGTCTCTACGACGCATCTTACATTCGATTCCTAACGAGTAGGAATTTACTAGCCAAATTCTCTACTTATCCGTCTTGCAACATCGAATATAAGTTCGATTCACGTAAGCTCAATTGCAAGGTGAATCCAAATCTAACGACATAACTCGTAAGTCATTCTCTTACCACTCGTATTCGTGCATAGCATGATTCTCAAAATCGCCTAGACTTATCATCAACATGCACCACATTATATTTGTTATCGATGCAATTTTATATGCGATATCGTATGGGTCATCTTACGGTATGCAATATTCAATTTGATTTGGAGGTTAAGTATTCTAGGATCAGCTGCCCCGAAGCTACGCTCGATAATTGTGGATCATTAATGAAGGACAGTTACTACGAACCATGCTATATCTTATTTCGGAGCCAAATCACGTTCTGACGATTTCTATACGACTACCCAATTTCGGACAAAACCATTTCGATCGACGCAACTGATGCACAACTATCCGCCGAGTAAAGTCATGCACTACCGTCGATGATTCCGAAATTTACGAAATATCTATTCGTATTGAGTTCGAGTCTATCAACCCACGGTCGACATCCGAGATGCTATACGCATCGAAACAATCGTCGATAACTTTACGGTCTCGTCCTGATCAATCACAAAGTTTACGATCAACCAGTTCGACACTTCCGTATTACTATTCCAAAATCTCGATATCGTAGGCCCGGTCTATTTTGTGTTCTCACATCGTGCTTACGTTTCCTTGTGTATAGATTTTCGATAGGTCGTATCAATTTCGTTAACACGAGGGTCAACTTTGAATACTTTAGTTCGTATTGCATACATCCAAGTTCACAAAATTTTTATAGTATCAACTCGTTTTTCGTTTTTATCGCATTCCGCTAACTTTGATTGCGTAACCGAGTTACCGATTATCCAACATCGAACCCTCGAGTTATACGATCATGCTCTCTAAGTTTTTGCGTGTTTCAGTCGTACTCAAATGAGTTTCGCCGTAACGTAACCAACTATTCTTAGGCACTATTTACCCGCATCAACCAACTCTTCACCGAAGTCGCACATTGTGCGATTCGATTATAATTTTTCTCGTCCAACATTTCTATCGAGATCGTAAGTCGTGCGATTCGTTTGTAAGTTCAAGTTTTTCTTTCCCGTCGATCCGATTATTGCTTCAAGGCATAATCGTTTTGCTAGTCTCGATCGTTCGACCGACTTATAAATTTTTATCCGATGTATCATTCATTGATACGAGTAACCGACCTATCGTTCCAACCGATTATCGAAGAACACTTGTATCAATATACCGTCATATAAATTTTCAATCGAGTCTCGGTACTCTTTCGTCCGTTGCGGACAATCCTTTCGCAAATTACACAATGTGTCGATAGAATCCATCGCACGAGTGGTATTGTATATACCACTCAGAATCGAGTCATTCATTGCATAGGTGGTATCATATACTATAGTGTCCCTCTTCGCGAAGGCACTAGATAAACAGAGAGATCGGATTGCTGGCTCTGCAATAGAAGACGATTAATTTGTGTGAGTGGACGAAGTCTTATTTGCTGATTCGCTTATGCCTAATATAAATATGAGTTTTTGATTGAATGCTATTGTTAATTACAAGATAGTACATCATTGAGTATGCTTTAAGAGAATCCACATGTTGCTAGGCTAAGAACCAGAAAAGAGATAACATGTATGCTAAGAAGAATTGTTGCCTAATAAAAAAATAAATGTCTGCTATGTTAAACCAAACAGATATTGCCATGCTAATATAGATCTTTGTTTCTGAATATGACTCATTATCATGCTTGATAAGAAAAGAGAGAAGCTGTTGGCAATATGATCCGAAAAGAAGAAGGCACGAAATGAACGTGTCGTACATCTGCAAAGGCATGAAAAGAACATGTCGTACATCTGATCACAAATCTGTCTCATCTGATAGAACTGCTAGAGCATGCATATGGTCTTAGATAACTCATGTACGAGTAAAATTTGTCTCTCGGGTGGAATCTGGGGGCACCTGGACCACTCAGCCTAGGAGAGATTAGGACCGCCATGTGAAAATGGGAGTCGATATCTGAGTCCTTAGCGACGAGCTGAACCGGAGAGTCACAGCGGCTAATCATGGGATTTTTCATGGACCATCATATAGATAGGTGTTGATTGGTGCAGAGCTAAACCGGAGAGTCACAGCTGCCAAACGAGTCTGCATGTGTCAAGAATATTTTGATAAGAGCTAACGATGCAGAGACGAACATGAAATAAGAATGTTGGTTATATTATGTTTATGCTAATACTTGTCTTGTGCAGGGATGGACCATTGGCTATGGTAAGAATCACTAAAAAAGTGATACATAGGTATTGCTTGAGTTTGCTATATGAATTGCTTGCAGAGATTAATCTGTTACAAATAAGTGCTTGCTTGTAATCTGACCCTTAGAATGTCTTGAATAAAAGAAAAGAATTCTAATGTTGTTGTCCCTAATAAAATGATATGATTCATGAAACACGCTGCGCACTGCACGTGAAAGGAATAATCATCGTGCTTGAAACGATTAGTCCCTTGCATGCTTGAATTGAACTGAAATGAATTGTGGCTTTTTAAAGATGTTTTCAAAGAATGTAAACCGACTCTGTATGCATGAAATGAATATAGGTAAAAGTAGCAAGATCATATCACAATAAATGTTTTTTCACTAAATGAACAGTGATCGTTTAAGATAAATGTAGCGCTTTATTCACAATCACCAGTATGCTAATACTGACCCACCATTAGTCTACATGCAGGTACAATATGCATCGAGAAAGATAGTCCGAAGCGATAGCCCGAGCCTCATCCTCAGGAGCCAAAAATCATAAGAGATGCTAAGAGATGACATCTGTTGCAAGAGTTTTATTTTGTATATAAAGGGATGTAATGTATGGGAATGGGATCATTGTAATCTGTAAAGTTCTGAGAGAATATAACATTGTATCAGAGAGAATCGAGAGCTTGTAATCTGTTCAAATGAAATCAATAAAGAGAATTGTTTCTTGTTACCATTGTGTTTAATGCATGTATTCTGAAATATATTCGCTGCTGTTTCAATTATCTGCAATATGTTCCGCTGCGTATTGTCAATCTTGTCTTGCTTCAGGTCTTGGCCTTGTGTAAGCGCAACTTAGGCTTGTACGGCATCACGCCTTAGCGAGGACGATCGGACTCAAAGAGTCTGAAGCGAGGATGAAAGGACTCTGCGGGATCGGGACGATATATACCAATCAGAAATTAAGTTATTTCCCTCGCATCATACTCAGTATGAACTAATAATCTATTCCGACTCACGATTTTCGCAGTGATCATGCCGATCACAACCGTAAATTTTGATTAATCAAATCTAATACAACTCGGCCAATGTTTTCATTTGCCAACACAAGTTCGGTGTGCAACCGAACGATTCGTTCTATCGATTTATGATTACAGTTCCTTCCGTTGTATCTCGTGTAACGATTCATTTTCGATATCCGTTGCACTCCGTGTAACCATCACTTTTCTAAAATAAGGATAATTTTAAACTTTTGTAATTATAATCATCTAATAATGATATTTAAACCATGTTATAATTTTTGGTGATTTTTAATTATTTTAAAACTATTTAAAATGTTGAATTATGATTTTGATGGTTAACTAGTGTAACCCTAGAGACTGCATGACCTAGAGACTAACCATGACCAAGAGAGCCTTGTCATGTGATTAGAATGACTAATTACAACTTTTTAGCCTAAGGATATTTGGTCATTTTGACAATTTTATGAAATTGTAATTTATATTAATTAAATATTGTGCTAATCCTTTAGGTAAGCCTT
>JANAVB010033659.1:0-21639 GCA_029216955.1 Iris pallida
TGTTGAGTATACATGAATGTCATTAAGGGACTGAGCCATTGAGTTACTGATTTTGATTTCCCATCCTTTCCTTCTTTCTGAGACTTGTTCTCAGAATCTGAGTTTTGGGTTAAACTAAAAACTGGAAATTGGTTGGGTTTATATATTGGAGCCATGAACTGTTTTCCTGCATACTACTATTTCCTGAACACCACCCATACTTACATTGCTATTTCCTGAACATTTTCTTCTCTTCACTGCTGTGATTTACTGCATATTAATTCCTATACACTGCTGTTCACCCTCACCTCACACACAAGCCTGATTTCCTGCACACCATTGCACAGTTTATACATTTCTTCCCTGTTTCCATTTCCTGCAGATAATTACATTCTTCACTGCTCTATGTTGCATTCACTGTCATCTGTTTCCTGCCTTCCTTTTCTTATTTTCCTGTGAACACCACTTTGTTGAACACACACACATTTTCATTGATTTTTACTTCTATTTAAGTCTTGCAATGAGTCCTGAGTTTTGGGTTATGGTTATGTAAAGACCAAGGAATTGGGTTCCCTTCTTCCTTCGATTTGAACTTCCAGTTTTAGCTTAACCTGGAAATGAGGTAAGGAAGGGGGGAACTTGATGTTAATTTGAAGTCTTTTATGGCTTGAATGTTTCCCTATCCTTCACTGTTCTCATGAATATTTATATGCACGCTGTCACATTGTCTTGCCATATTACTAATTCCTGCACAGCATTCTTCCCTGATTTTTTCTGCAATTTAGACCACTTACACACACCCCTCTTCTTTGTTCACTGTCATAATGTAAATCTGCACTCTTGATAGCCTGTACACTATTTTGTTCTTGCACATTGATGCACACACCCACAGTTTTCTAACACACACTATTGTGTCCTGTCACATAGCTACACACACACACACATTGTTACACATGTTCTTATTATGCCTGTCTATGTTAATATATATACATATCATGTTCACTCTAGTATAGATGTAGTTGTGTGTATATAATGTATAATGTGGTTTCATGTATGAGTTGTGGGTTGTAGATAGTGAAGATCAATGATGTATGGTTATCATAGGCTTGTATTATATATATACTCTATGTATATGTTGGGGGTGTATAGGTGTAAGCCTTACTCATGTATACATGAAGTTCTTGATAGATAGCTAATGTGAGGTAAATTAATGTGTGTTGTTTGCTGGTTGTATAGCCTAGGATTGGTGTGTGTTGTCTAGAATAGAGTTTTAGACCTAGTTAGCCTAGTTTAGACTGAATTAGACTTGGTGGACCTAGTTTGACTTCTAGGGTTGACCAAGTTGACCAAGAGTTGACTTTGGCCTAGATTGACTTAGAATCATATAGAATGCATAGTAGGACTCCATTTTGATATTCTGGACTTGTTGTGACTTGTGCTGTTCTGATTAGGAGCCAGACACCACTCCTTGGACAGTACGTTTCATACCGGACACTCAGTTACAGGCGAGTACATTCTCTGATCATTTATATCCTGCTTAGAATTATTACCTGCAGTAGATTACTTTACTTGTACTGTCATGTTGGTCACACGGATTGGTACTATATGGATCTCTACATGCGATGTTATCCCCCTCGGGAGCATCGGGTACATGTGCTTGTGCATTTCACTTACATCATGTACTCCTGTGCTTCTATTTTACATGTGCACTCCTGTGAATCTTGTACTCTCATGTTCACGGAGCCCCCATGTATACTATCATGTGCACCCTATATGGGCCCCATGTGATATCTTGTGCAATAACATAACCTGTATAGATCCTTGTGTATTGATTGGGATACGGGGGAGTAGAATTGGGTATGTGAATAATACACCAGTAGTTTCTTATCAGAATCTCATCCTTAGTGTCTCATCAGAATCTCCTATGCCATTTACATGTCCATATTGTACTCTGACTCACTAGTCACTGCTAGTTCTCTATGTATAGTAGATATTTACATTACAGTTCTCTTCCTGTTTACATACCGCCTTTCTTTCAGTACTTGTATCTTACTTTACTGCATGTTTATATTTTCTAACCTGCTATGAATTGTTGAGATGTACTGTGCTCGCTCCTGTCCTGACTGGACCTTGAAAATATTACAGAGGACGAGGAGGAGGCTTGCCTGGACACCTATTACGGGGCAGCCCTTGATGACACCTGTGAGCTGGACCCCCAGGAGGATCCAGCAGTAGCTGAGGACTTTCCCCGACTGCCTAGACTAGACTAGACTAGACTAGTTAGGTTATCTTATTTTATGCAGTCTTGAGACATGTTCTAGTTAGACTCTTTATTTGGAGATCAGTTTGTATATATTCTTTTATCTGAGACCTTGTACTGCTGGGATTATCTTAGACTACTGTTTTATCTATTTTATTTCCTTGAGTTCTATTCATATCGTGCTATCTTCCTGTCACGACGGTCCCAATTGCTTGGGTCGAATCGGATCATGTCCAGCCTGCACCGTTGTTGAGACGGCGGCAGTAAGCTGTTCAGTAGCAGGTAACCATACAACAACACTATTTTCACAACTCAACATTCGGAAATTTAAAACTTTATTAAACTTTTACATGAATAAAAGATACAACTTAAACCATTTTTTTTATACATCATGAATAAAAGAAATCTCTAGGCAAACAGCTCAGCAATCTCGAATTCCTCGTCTTGGGATCGCGTAACAAAGCCTCATCAGTGATACCTAAAATGTTGGATCTCCAGTCAGGAGGGAGCAAATTACAATTACGAATATCCAATAATTCAAATAATAATTTGAAATTTGCAATATTAAACAATTTGAAATACTTTAACAATATTTTTCACAATTCTACAATTTAAAACAATGTGATTTGAGTAGGTAACGAACTATGACCGGCTTGGGATGATTCAATTATATCCTAATGATACGGTCCGGCCTATCCTCGTGTATAGGAGGAATCAGCTCGCACAATCAATGATGCAATATAGGGGTATTGGTCATAGACGCTACACTACTCCCCCAATATCCCGAGTCAATCAGATTCAATCAATGAGTCAATATTCGAACTCTAGGAGAGAGTTCCGTGTAGCAATGTGGTTTAAAATTGCAATAAAACAATTACTAGATAAATTACCAAATAGACATAACTGCACTTGCCTTTGTTTTAGAATGACTGGATAGACGAGTCGGTACCGAAGAGGAACGTCAGTTGTAACTTCGAGTTCCTACAGTTGAGAACTCGACTTAGATCCTTGAATAACCAGACTAAGTGTGCTAGTTGCAATCTCTAGTAGACCTGTCCTAGTCAGGTTTTAAGTTGTATTTATTTACAGCTAACGATTACGTCGCAACTACGTGCGTTGATTAACCGGTTAATTGGATTATTTGGAAAATCACGAGAATCGATTACAATTTTGGAAAACTTTGTGTTTTCATAATATGTATATAAAATACAGTTTCTTTTAGTGACAAACAGTGAATTAATAATATTTTATTTATTTTAGCTAAACTCGTATTTAAGCCGTAAATTACATCTAACTACGAATATGAAATCAATCCAAACCACCCAAATTTACATCCACCAGAAAGAAAAGAAAACAAACTACGCTACACCAATACATGGGCACAGCTACTGGTCCTAGGGTGGGCTTATGCCCGATACATCTTTCTTTTACATTAAATAAGAAAATGACTGAATTATTAAATAAAATGCAGAATTTAAATGACTATAATATTTAGCCTAAAAAATAAAATAATAATTTAAAGAAAGCTAGGAGTCTCAGACTCGGTCCATTTCCTCAAATTCGGTTTATGCCTCAACGTCCGGTCGGACCGGTGCGTTTGCATTTCGCCGGGGCCCACAGACCGGTACGGTCGTCGCCCGAAAATCGGTTTAGAAAATCATTTTCGAAAGCCAGTTTTGAAATCAATTAAAAATATAATTTTGCAAAAATTGGGCAGCACTTCCTCTATTCCGGGACAAATCCAAAACTGGGAAGCGCGCCAACAAACACCTGCAAAATGTCCCAAACCAGGGAAAACCCATTTCCAACCAAAATGGTCCACAGAAACAATCCACCAAATTCCAACACACAGAAATAATTCCCGAAAAGTCCGGGAATCCAATATCAACCAATTCACACCAACCCAGCAAGTAAAAACACAGGAAAATCAAACTAACGCAGCTAAACGAAAATTATAACGCAGCTATCCGGATTCCCGAGAGGGAACCGGGGGACCGATCTATCATCATCGACTCACGGGAGGGACGAACTACTCTGATTAACAGAAATTACCAAGATCCGTTGGTCAGGGAGCCGCGGGAAAAATCTCGGGAAAGAAATCCGAACTAAGTCGGCAGCAGGTAGAAGTTCCGAACAGCGACGAGAGTCCACGGACAGCGGGAACGCCGGCGTGGACAGCAAAGAACTGCGGGAAATCAGCGGCTCGGGTGCTGGCCGCGGGACGGACAGCGACGGGGAGGGTTTCTGGACAGCGGGGCTGGACGGAGAGGGCTCTGCCGACGGGGAGATCCGCCGGGCTGCTGAGGCGGAGGGAGCCGCGAGAGGGGCGGGCTCGGGAGGAACACGCCGCTCGGCGGTCAGAGGCGCTGGCCCGGGGGTCGCGACGGCGCGGGGCTCGGGACACCGGAGAAAGGGGCGCAGGGGGTCGGGCTAGGGCACAGCGCCGGGGGTCGGGCGCTGCTGTCGGCGAAGGATCAGCCGGAGGGGAGCTTCGGGGCGCGGCAGAGAGAGAGAGGGTCGGCCGCACTGAGTCGGCCGGAGCTTGCGCCGGAGAGGGCGGAGGCCGACGGGAAGGGCGCGGGGAGGCGTCGGCCTCGGAGACGACGGAAATCGCGCGCAGGGAGTGGGCCGTGCGCGGGAGTTGGTCGCCGACGGAAGTTGGCCGGGCGGGGCTTCCGTCGGTCGAGGTCGGGGAAATGGGTTTCTGGAGGAGAGGTTTTGAGAACAGAGAGAGAGAGATTGAGAGAAACTGTGAGAGATGAGAGAGTTTATAGGGAGAAAATTGGGGTTATGGAAACCCTAAAGTCTCCATTGAAGGAGAAGAAAACTCCTACAGTTCTCCTTTCTGAAAGGAACCGAAGAGGAAGATGGATGGGTCATCCGTTCCAAATGTGAAGGGTTTCATTCCCCAATACTAAAACAATCAAACCTACTCCTATATGACAACCAACACTTGTGGTGTAGTGTGGTGTCTTAGGACTTGGTTGGGAAGGTTGAGGTTCAAACCTTAGGATTAACATCTATATATATATATATATATTAGATATATATTATATATATTTTTATATAAATTCTTATTTTACCCATAAACCAATAAAATCAATTTAAAGAAATAATTTCTTTTATTTCTTAATTATTAGTAAGAATTTATATAAAATATATATATATTATAGATATATATATATTATATATATATATATATATATATATATATCTAATATATATATATATATATATATATTCAAGTTAAAATAATTTCTTTTATATTAAAATTTAATATGCATATATATATGCTTTGTTTTGAAAGTCCAAGAGAAAAATAACTGTTAATTGAAAGGAAATATTAAAATTTGTTTTGGGTTTTACAAGCTTCCCCCTTAGAAAATTTCGTCCTCGAAATTTTAAAGTAAGGTAGGAAAGACAAACATGTACGGGTACTGCGCCCGTAACTCAGGTCCAATTATAAAGATTTCCAAGGCAGTCGTGGATGAGACGGTTTAGGAACAAGTTTATGATATCATTCACGCAGAAAAATACAAAAGCGAACCAAAGTACACGAGGTTGATCAGACCATCATGCACCGGTCCTGATTAGACAATATATTAGTGGGTGCACCCAATAAAATACCGTCATCAAGCTTGACAAAATAGCTTGCCAAACTAGGCTAATTTAGCAGCATTGGTCAAATTTAGAACGGGGAAAGAAAAGATAAGGAATAAGAGTTTAAATGATGGCTCAAATTCTGATCTTCTTCCTGCTTGCAACTGGTTTCTCTCTGCACTGAAAGGTTGAGTCCAAACTTGAGCTCTGATTCCAAAATGTGACTCGGATCCGAAATGTAGCATCTGAGCTGTGACGTAGAAGACGTTGCGCACTCTCAAGATTAGCTGTAGAACTAACTGGTATGCTACTTCCAACGCGTCTTAAACTTCAAATGGCCTGATGTATCTGGCCTCAAATTCCAGCTCCGTTAAAACTGATTGTTCCTCTGGTAGGAAAACTTCACCAAATGCAATTTGGTCTTCCCAAGACCTACCAATTCTAAGACGCATAATCCCAATACATCTTCAAGCATCTGGATTGACCTCTGATTGCTCGTCCTGCTGTACTCCATGAATCCGGTAAATGTGCCTCTCGTACAATGCTGCCCACTTCTTAGTGGTTAAACCAACTTTGAAGGAAAATAAAGTGTGCCGACTTAGTCAGTCGGTCCACTATAATCCAATTGGTGCCCTTTCCTCCTTAGGAACAAGGCAATCCTTACTCAAAGTTCATTGTTATATGCTTCTACTTCCACTCCAAATTGTCCAGCGCTGCAATAAACTGGTTGTTCTCTTGCTAAATTTCTCATATTGACAAATTCACATCTAATTTCCATACCTGGAATTGTCCTTCTTTATTCCATAACACCAATCAATGGAGGCATATTCCAATACATCTTATTATCTCCTGAATATATGGAATACTGAGACTGGTGATTTCTTTCATCAACTTGTTCCTCCGTTTGTCAGCCGATACGCAAAGTCTCGTACCATTCTTCAGAGTTCCACTGCTGATCAATTTAGAAACCCTCAAGTGTTCCAGCCAACACTTGATCTCTAAGCCTGCAAAGTGTCTCGTTTGAAACTACGTCCTCTTGATTTTTGGTCTCTCAGCCTCGAACTTCATCAATACTGAATCAGCATCAAGCTCCGTCCTTCTATCTCAGGTAGTATAATCTCCAGTCCAAACTTCTCGATGTCTTCTAGCAGGTGCTAGTCCTTGGTTAAGAACTTCGCCATTAGTATCGACCAAGTGCATCAGCAACCACATTAGCCTTACCTGAATGGTACTGCAGGTTGATGTCGAAATCCTTCATCTGCTTCAGCCATCTTCTCAGTCTATCATTCAGCCCTTTCCGAATGAAAACATATTTCAGACTTTTGTAGTCCGTATATTTTCACTCCCTTTCCATAGAAATCATGCTTCCATAGCTTCAAAGTAAAAAATATTGCAAGCAATTCAAATTAGGTGTGGGATGATTCTTCTCATGAGTCTGTAGTTGCCTACATGTGTAAGCAATTACTTTCCCATGTTGTTGAAGAACGCAGCCCAGTCCTTTTCCAGAGACATTACTGTAAATTGAGAACCCACCGGTTCCTGCGGGTAGCGCAAGGATTGGTGTAGTGGTAAGTCTCTTCTTCAGCTCCTCAATGCCGCCTGGCAATCTTTCGTCCAGATGAACTCTCCATTCTTCCAAGTGAGCTTCGTCATCGGCTCAGCAATCTTGGCGAATTCCTTCACGAACTTCTGATAGTAGCTAGCCAAGTTCAAGAAACTTCCGAATTGAACTTGGGGTATACCACTTTTCAACAGCAGCTATCTTCCATCGAAATTTCTTCTCTTGCCAACATGGCCAAAAGTCCACCTTGTCAAAGAAAATCCCCGTTCGGGTAACTTACCATAAAACTTTTTTTTTTCCTCAAAGTTTCCAAAACTTCCTCAGATGTTCTTCATGCTCTTCTTCAGTCTTCAAATATATCAGAAGGTTATCTATGGGGAAGATAAACTGATTCAAATACTCATGAAAATCTCTGTTCATGAGATTCATGACACAGCAGAAGCATTTGTCAGTCTAACGTCCTGACCAAAGAAAACTACCCTACTTGGTATTTGAACGCTGTCTTGGAAATGTCCTCCTTCCTGACTCTGATTTGGTGGTAGTCAGATCTTAAATCAAACTTCGAAACACCCTAACTCCCACAAACAGATTAAACCTCTCGATCCGGACAGAGAGCACTTGTTCTTTAGTGTCTTGTAATCAATGCACATCCGTTGTCCCATCCTTCCTGGGCACAACAAGATAGGTTTCCCTAAGGTGAAGTTCCACCCTGAATAAATCCTAGAGCCTTCAGTTCATTGATCTGGTCCTTCATCTTCTATGATCTTCGAGTCTGAATCATGCCTTATTGTAGGAGGCAAGGTCTGCTGGATAGGAAGAGAGTCCCTAGGTTGTGGCCTAACAGGTGTTGCTGGGATATGAGCTCTGGTTTGATGGAAAGATAAGGGGCAGTCCTTTACCCTGTTTAGTAGATCCATATGCCAAACATTGTCCCAAACTCTTGCGGCAACTAACGGCCTGATGACCAGGCCTCTTGCAATAGTTACAAGCCCATAGCTTCTTACGGCAAGACTGCCGGAAAGTAGAGTACTTAATGGGACCCAAATATCTTCTAGATTCAGGGGTATCCTTCCTAGGGCAAAAGTTCTGCTCTAACTTGGTTGGGGATAACTAAGGCATCATGACGTTCTTCATGTCTTCTCTCGTGATATCATAGTTCCTGCTGGGCTTCATCTTGAGCTTTCTGGAACTCCAGGATTTCTTGAAATATGACAACTATTTGGAAGATGATTGCTGGTACTAGTGGAGCAACAAAAATGGATACTCCACCAAGGAAATGCAATTCAGTTTGAGATGAGGTAGGAATTGCCAGTGTAGGAAAAACTTCACTGGATGCATTATGGGGACGGTCAATCAGCCGCAAGGGAAAGGACCCTGGGCTTTGGGAGGAGATGGGGTATGATCCGGATAACCCTCATCGCCAGCAGGATTTGGTCAACGGTCATTCTCTGGAAGGTTTAGGACCACACATAAGCAAGGTAGCCTACCGGTCTATAATCAAGCAAAAATATTTATTTATAATATATTTCGGTCCTATGTTGTGACAAATTGATGTTCTAGTGTTCTAATTGTTTCTAGGTATGTTTTCCTAAGTCGTTGTTCAACCTGCATGGGCCCCACTAAAATATGTCACGACCCGGTCCCAATTGCTTGGGTCGAATCGGATCATGCCAGCCTGCACCGTTGTTGAGACGGCGGCAGTAAGCTGTTCAGTAGCAGGTAACCATACAACAACACTATATTTGTCACAACTCAACATTCGGACATTTAAAACTTTATTAAACTTTTACATGAAATAAAAGATACAACTTAAACCATTTTTTTATACATCATGAATAAAAGAAATCTCTAGGCAAACACTCAGCAATCTCGAATTCCTCGTCTTGGGATCGCGTAACAAAGCCTCATCAGTGATACCTAAAATGTTGGATCTCCAGTCAGGAGGGAGCAAAGTACAATTACGAATATCCAATAATTCAAATAATAATTTGAAATTTGCAATATTAAACAATTTGAAACTTTAACAATATTTTTCACAATTCTACAATTTAAACAATGTGATTTGAGTAGGTAACGAACTATGACCGGCTTGGGATGATTCAATTATATCCTAATGATACGGTCCGGCCTATCCTCGTGTATAGGAGGAATCAGCTCGCACAATCAATGATGCAATATAGGGGTATTGGTCATAGACGCTACACTACTCCCCAATATTCCGAGTCAATCAGATTCAATCAATGAGTCAATATTCGAACTCTAGGAGAGAGTTCCGTGTAGCAATGTGGTTTAAAATTGCAATAAAACAATTACTAGATAAATTACCAAATATAACATAACTGCACTTGCCTTTGTTTTAGAATGACTGGATAGACGATCGGTACCGAAGAGGAACGTCAGTTGTAACTTCGAGTTCCTACAGTTGAGAACTCGACTTAGATCCTTGAATAACCAGACTAAGTGCTAGTTGCAATCTCTAGTAGACCTGTCCTAGTCAGGTTTTATTGTATTTATTTACAGCTAACGATTACGTCGCAACTACGTGCGTTGATTAAACCGGTTAATTGGATTATTTGGAAAATCACGAGAATCGATTACAATTTGGAAAACTTTGTGTTTTCATAATATGTATATAAAATACAGTTTTCTTTTAGTGACAAACTGAATTAATAATATTTTATTTATTTTAGCTAAACTCGATTTAAGCCGTAAATTACATCCTAACTACGAATATGAATCAACCAAACCACCCAAATTTACATCCCCAGAAAAGAAAAGAAAACAAACTACGCTACACCAATACATGGGCACAGCTACTGGTCCTAGGGTGGCTTATGCCCATACATCTTTCTTTTACATAAATAAAATGACTGAATTATTAAATAAAATGCAGAATTTAATGACTATAATATTAGCCTAAAAATAAAATAATAATTTAAAGAAAGCTAGGAGTCTCAGACTCGTCCATTTCCTCAAATTCGGTTTATGCCTCAACGGCGGTCGACCGGTGGTTTGCATTTCGCCGGGGCCCACAGACCGGTACGGTCGTCGCCCGAAAATCGGTTTAGAAAATCATTTTCGAAAGCCAGTTTGAAATCAATTAAAATATAATTTTGTAAAAATTGGGCAGCACTTCTCTATTCCGGGACAAACCCAAAACTGGGAAGCGCGCCAACAAACACCTGCAAATGTCCCAAACCAGGGAAAACCCATTTCCAACCAAAATGGTCCACAGAAACATCCACCAAAATCCAACACACAGAAATAATTCCGAAAAGTCCGGGAATCCAATATCAACCATTCACACCAACCCAGCAAGTAAAACCAGGAAAATCAAACTAACGCAGCTAAACGAAAATTATAACGCAGCTATCCGGATTCCCGAGAGGGAACCGGGGGACCGATCTATCATCATCGACTCACGGAGGGACGAACTACTCTGATTAACAGAAATTACCAGATCCGTTGGTCAGGGAGCCGCGGGAAAAATCTCGGGAAAGAAATCCGAACTAAGTCGGCAGCAGGTAGAAGTTCCGAACAGCGACGAGAGTCCACGGACAGCGGAACGCCGGCGTGGACAGCAAAGAACCGCGGGAAATCAGCGGCTCGGGTGCTGCCGCGGGAGCTGACAGCGACGGGGAGGGTTTCTTACAGCGGGCTGGACGGAGAGGGCTCTGCCGACGGGAATCCGCCGGGCTGCTGCGCTGCGGAGGGAGCCGCGAGAGGGGCGGGCTCGGAGGAACACGCCGCTGCGGGCGGTCAGAGGCTGCTGCTGGCCGCGGTGGTCGCGGCGCGGGCTCGGGACACGCCGGAGAAAGGGGCGCAGGGGGTCGGGCTAGGCACAGCGCCGGGGGGCGCTGCTGTCGGCGAAGGATCAGCCGGAGGGGAGCTTCGGGCGCGGCAGAGAGAGAGGGGTCGGCCGCACTGAGTCGGCCGAGCTTGCGCGGAGAGGGCGGAGGCCGACGGGAAGGGCGCGAGGCGTCGGCCTCGGAGACACGGAAATCGTGCGCAGGGGGAGTGGGCCGTGCGCGGGAGTTGTCGCCGACGGAAGTTGGCCGGCTGTCTTCCGTCGGTCGAGGTCGGGGAAATGGTTTCTGGAGGAGAGGTTTGAAACAGAGAGGAGAGATTGAGAGAAATGTGGGAGAGATGGAGAGTTTATAGGGAGAAAAATTGGGGTTATGGAAACCCTAAAGTCTCCATTGAAGGAGAAGAAATAACTCCTACAGTTCTCCTTTCTGAAAGGAACCGAAGAGGAAGATGGATGGGTCATCCGTTCCAAATGTGAAGGGTGTTTCATTCCCCAATACTAAAACAATCAAACCTACTCCTATATGACAACCAACACTTGTGGTGTAGTGTGGGTCTTAGGACTTGGTTGGGAAGGTTGGTTCAAACCTTAGGATAACATCTATATATATATATATATATATAGTTTTTTATATAAATTCTTATTTTACCCATAAACCAATAAAATCATTTAAAGAATGATTTTCTTTTATTCTTATATTATAAGAATTTATATAAATATATATTATATATATAATATATATATCTTATTATTCAAGTTAAAAATTTCTTTATTAAAAATTTAATATGCATATATATATATGCTTGTTTTTGAAAGTCCAAGAGAAATAACTGTTAATTGAAAGGAATATTAAAATTTGTTTTGGGTTTTACAAGCTTCCCTCCTTAGAAAATTTCGTCCTCGAAATTTTAAAGTAAGGTAGGAAAGACAAAATGTACGGGTACTGCCCGTAACTCAGGTCCAATTAAAAGATTTCCAAGGCAGTCGTGGATGAGACGGTTTAGGAACAATTTTTTATGATATCTCATTCACGCAGAAAAATACAAAAGCGAACCAAAGTACACGAGGTTGATCAGACCATCATGCACCGTCCTGATTAGACATATATTAGTGGGTGCATCCAATAAAATCCGTCATGATCAAGCTTGACAAAAAGATAGCTTGCCAAACTAGCTAATTTAGCAGCATGGTCAAATTTAGAACGGGGAAAGAAAATATAAGGAATAGAGTTTAAATGATGGCTCAAATTCTGATCTTCTTCCTGCTTGCAACTGGTTTCTCTGGCACTGAAAGGTTGAGTCCAAACTTGAGCTCTGAATTCCAAAATGTGACTCGGATCCGAAATGTAGCATCTGAGCTGTGACGTAGAGACGTTGCGCACTCTCAAGATTAGCTGGTAGAACTAACTGGTATGCTACTTCCAACGCGTCTTAAACTTCAAATGGCCTGAGTATCTGGCCTCAATTCCAGCTCCGTTAAAACTGATTGTTCCTCTGGTAGGAAAACTTACCAAATGCAATTTGGTCTTCCCAAGACCTACCAAATTCTAAGACGCATAATCCAATACATCTTCAAGCATCTGGATTGACCTCTCTATTGCTCGTCCCGCTGTACTCCATGAATCCGGTAAATGTGCCTCTCGTTACAATGCTGCCCACTTCTTAGTGGATAAAACCAACTTGAAGGAAAATAAAGTGTGCCGACTTAGTCAGTCGGTCCACTATAATCCAATTGGTGCCCTTCCCCTTAGGAACAAGGCAATCCTTACTCAAAGTTCATTGTTATATGCTTCTACTTCCACTCCAAATTGTCCAGCGGCTGCAATAAACTTGTTGCTCTTGCTAAATTTCTCATATTGACAAATTCACATCTAATTCCATACCTGGAATTGTCCTTCTTTATTCCATAACCCAATCATGGAGGCATATTCCAATACATCTTATTATCTCTGAATATATGGGATACTGAGACTGGTGCATTTCTTTCATCAACTTGTTCCTCCGTTTGTCAGCCGATACGCAAAGTCTCGTACCATTCTTCAGAGTTCCATGCTGATCAATTTAGAAACCCTCAAGTGTTCCAGCCAACACTTGATCTCTAAGCCTGCAAAGTGCCTCGTTTTGAAACTACGTCCTCTTGATTTTTGGTCTCTCAGCCTCGAACTTCATCAATACTGAATCAGCATCAAGCCCGTCCTTCTATCTCCAGTAGTATAATCTCCAGTCCAAACTTCTCGATGTCTTCTAGCAGGTGCTAGTCCTCGGTTAAGAACTTCGCCATCAGTATCGACCAAGTGCATCAGCAACCACATTAGCCTTACCTGAATGGTACTGCAGGTTGATGTCGAAATCCTTCATCTGCTTCAGCCATCTCTCAGTCTATCATTCAGCCCTTTCCGAATGAAACATATTTCATACTTTTGTAGTCCGTATATATTTCACTCCCTTTCCATAGAAATCAGCTTCCATAGCTTCAAAGTAAAAATAATGCAGCAATTCAAATTAGTGTGGGATGATTCTTCTCATGAGTCTGTAGTTGCCTACATGTGTAAGCAATTACTTCCCATGTTGTTGAAGAACGCAGCCCAGTCCTTTTCCAGGACATTACTGTAAATTGAGAACCCCCGGTTCCTGCGGGTAGCGCAAGGATTGGTGTGGTAAGTCTCTTCTTCAGCTCCTCAATGCCGCCTGGCAATCTTCGTCCAGATGAACTCTTCATTCTCCAAGTGAGCTTCGTCTCGGCTCAGCAATCTTGGCGAATTCCTTCACGAACTTCTGATAGTAGCTAGCCAAGTTCAAGAAACTTCCGAATTGAACTTGGGGTATACCACTTTTCAACAGCAGCTATCTTCCATCGAAATTTCTTCTTGCAACATGGCCAAAAGTTCCACCTTCAAAAAATCCCCGTTCAGGTAACTTACCATAAACTTTTTTTTTTCCCTCAAAGTTTCCAAAACTTCCTCAGATTTCTTCATGCTCTTCTTCAGTCTTCAAATATAGAAGGTTATCTATGGGAAGATAAACTGATTCAAATACTCATGAAAATCTCTGTTCATGAGATTCATGAACACAGCAGAAGCATTGTCAGTCTAACGTCCTGACCAAGAAAAACTACCCATACTGGTATTTGAACGCTCTTGGAAATGTCTCCTTCCTGACTCTGATTTGGTGGTATCAGATCTTAAATCAAACTTCGAAACACCCTAACTCCACACAAACAGATTAAACAGATCCTCGATCCGTACAGAGAGCAACTTGTTCTTTAGTGTCTTGTAATCATGCACATCCGTTGTCCCATCCTTCCGGGCACAAACAAGATAGGTGTTCCCTAATGAAGTTCCACCCTAATAATCCTAGAGCCTTCAGTTCATTGATCTGGTCCTTCATCTTCTATGATCTTCGAGTCTGAATCATGCCTTATTGTAGGAGGCAAGGTCTGCTGGATAGGAGAGAGTCCCTAGGTTTGTGGCCTAACAGGTGTTGCTGGGATATGAGCTCTGGTTGATGGAAAGATAAGGGGCAGTCCTTTACCCATTGTTAGTAATCCATTAGCCAAACATTGTCCAACCTCTGCGGCAACTAACGGCCTGATGACCAGGCCTCTTGCAATAGTTACAAGCCCATAGCTTCTTACGGCAACTGCGGAAAGTAGAGTACTTAATGGGACCCAAATATCTTCTAGATTCAGGGGTATCCTTCCTAGGGCAAAAGTTCTGCTCTAACTTGGTTGGGGATAACTAAGGCTACATCATGACGTTCTTCATGTCTTCTCTCGTGATCATATGTTCCTGCTGGGCTTCATCTTGAGCTTTCTGGAACTCCAGGAGTTTCTGAATAGGACAACTATTTGGAAGATGATTGCTGGTACTAGGGAGCAACAAAAATGGATACTCCCAAGGAAATGCAATTCAGTTTGAGATGGTAGGAATTGCCAGTGTAGGAAAACTTCACTGGATGCATTATGGGGACGTCAATCAGCCGCAAGGAAAGGACCCTGGGTTTGGTTGAGGAGATGGGGTATGATCCGGAGATAACCCTCATCGCCAGCAGGATTTGGTCAACGGTCATTCTCTGGAAGGTTTAGGACGCACACATAAGCAATAGCCTACCGGTCTATAATCAAGCAAAATATTTATTTATAATATATTTCGGTCCTATGTTGTGACAAATTGATGTTCTAGTGTTCTAATTGTTTCTAGGTATGTTTTCCTAAGTCGTTGTTCAGACCTGGCAGGGCCACCACTAAAAAATGTCACGACCCGGTCCCAATTGCTTGGTCAATCGGATCATGCCCAGCCTACCGTTGTGAGACGGCGGCAGTAAGCTGTTCAGTAGCAGGTAACCATACAACAACACTATATTTGTCACAACTCAACATTCGGACATTTAAACTTATTAAACTTTTACATGAAATAAAAGATACAACTTAAACCATTTTTTTATACATCATGAATAAAAGAAATCTCTAGGCAAACAGCTCAGCAATCTCGAATCCTCGCTCTGGGATCGCGTAACAAAGCTCATCAGTGATACCTAAAATGTTGGATCTCCAGTCAGGAGGGAGCAAAGTACAATTACGAATATCCAATATTCAATAATAATTTGAAATTTGCAATATTAAACAATTGAAATACTTTAACAATATTTTTCACAATTCTACAATTTAAAACAATGTGATTGAGTAGGTAACGAACTATGACCGGCTTGGGATGATTCAATTATATCCTAATGATACGGTCCGGCCTATCCTCGTGTATAGGAGGAATCAGCTCGCACAATCAATGATGCAATATAGGGGTATTGGTCATAGACGCTACACTTCTCCCCAATATCCCGAGTCAATCAGATTCAATCAATGAGTCAATATCGAACTCTAGGAGAGAGTTCCGTGTAGCAATGTGGTTTAAAATTGCAATAAACAATTACTAGATAAATTACCAAATAGACATAACTGCACTTGCCTTTGTTTTAGAATGCTGGATAGACGAGTCGGTACCGAAGAGGAACGTCAGTTGTAACTCGAGTTCCTACAGTTGAGAACTCGACTTAGATCCTTGAATAACCAGACTAAGTGTGCTAGTTGCAATCTCTAGTAGACCTGTCCTAGTCAGGTTTTAAGTTGTATTTATTTACAGCTAACGATTACGTCGCAACTACGTGCGTTGATTAACCGGTTAATTGGATTATTTGGAAAATCACGAGAATCGATTACAATTTTGGAAAACTTTGTGTTTTCATAATATGTATATAAAATACAGTTTCTTTTAGTGACAAACAGTGAATTAATAATATTTTATTTATTTTAGCTAAACTCGTATTTAAGCCGTAAATTACATCCTAACTACGAATATGAAATCAATCCAAACCACCCAAATTTACATCCACCAGAAAAGAAAAGAAAACAAACTACGCTACACCAATACATGGGCACAGCTACTGGTCCTAGGGTGGGCTTATGCCCGATACATCTTTCTTTTACATTAAATAAGAAAATGACTGAATTATTAAATAAAATGCAGAATTTAAATGACTATAATATTTAGCCTAAAAAATAAAATAATAATTTAAAGAAAGCTAGGAGTCTCAGACTCGGTCCATTTCCTCAAATTCGGTTTATGCCTCAACGTCCGGTCGGACCGGTGCGTTTGCATTTCGCCGGGGCCCACAGACCGGTACGGTCGTCGCCCGAAAATCGGTTTAGAAAATCATTTTCGAAAGCCAGTTTTGAAATCAATTAAAAATATAATTTTGTAAAAATTGGGCAGCACTTCCTCTATTCCGGGACAAACCCAAAACTGGGAAGCGCGCCAACAAACACCTGCAAAATGTCCCAAACCAGGGAAAACCCATTTCCAACCAAAATGGTCCACAGAAATATCCACCAAAATTCCAACACCACAGAAATAATTCCCGAAAAGTCCGGGAATCCAATATCAACCAATTCACACCAACCCAGCAAGTAAAAACACAGGAAAATCAAACTAACGCAGCTAAACGAAAATTATAACGCAGCTATCCGGATTCCCGAGAGGGAACCGGGGGACCGATCTATCATCATCGACTCACGGGAGGGACGAACTACTCTGATTAACAGAAATTACCAAGATCCGTTGGTCAGGGAGCCGCGGAAAAATCTCGGGAAAGAAATCCGAACTAAGTCGGCAGCAGGTAGAAGTTCCGAACAGCGACGAGAGTCCACGGACAGCGGGAACGCCGGCGTGGACAGCAAAGAACCGCGGGAAATCAGCGGCTCGGGTGCTGGCCGCGGGAGCGGACAGCGACGGGGAGGGTTTCTGGACAGCGGGGCTGGACGGAGAGGGCTCTGCCGACGGGGAGATCCGCCGGGCTGCGGCGGAGGGAGCCGCGAGAGGGGCGGGCTCGGGAGGAACACGCCGCTGCGGGCGGTCAGAGGCGGCTGCTGGCCGCGGGGGTCGCGGCGGCGCGGGGCTCGGGACACGCCGGAGAAAGGGGCGCAGGGGGTCGGGCTAGGGCACAGCGCCGGGGGTCGGGCGCTGCTGTCGGCGAAGGATCAGCCGGAGGGGAGCTTCGGGGCGCGGCAGAGAGAGAGGGGTCGGCCGCACTGAGTCGGCCGGAGCTTGCGCCGGAGAGGGCGGAGGCCGACAGGAAGGGCGCGGGGAGGCGTCGGCCTCGGAGACGACGGAAATCGCGCGCAGGGAGTGGGCCGTGCGCGGGAGTTGGTCGCCGGCGGAAGTTGGCCGGGCGGGGCTTCCGTCGGTCGAGGTCGGGGAAATGGGTTTCTGGAGGAGGGGTTTTGAGAACAGAGAGGAGAGAGATTGAGAGAAACTGTGGAGAGATGAGAGAGTTTATAGGGAGAAAATTGGGGTTATGGAAACCCTAAAGTCTCCATTGAAGGAGAAGAAATAACTCCTACAGTTCTCCTTTCTGAAAGGAACCGAAGAGGAAGATGGATGGGTCATCCGTTCCAAATGTGAAGGGTTTCATTCCCCAATACTAAAACAATCAAACCTACTCCTATATGACAACCAACACTTGTGGTGTAGTGGTGGTGTCTTAGGACTTGGTTGGGAAGGTTGAGGTTCAAACCTTAGGATTAACATCTATATATATATATATATTATTTTTTTTATATAAATTCTTATTTTACCCAAACCAATAAAATCAATTTAAAGAAATGATTTTCTTTTATTTCTTAATTATTAGTAAGAATTTATATAATATATATATATATATATAATATATATTCAAGTTAAAATAATTTCTTTTATATTAAAAATTTAATATGCATATATATATGCTTTGTTTTTGAAAGTCCAAGAGAAAAATAACTGTTAATTGAAAGGAAATATTAAAATTTGTTTTGGGTTTTACACCCTGTCCTGCGCGCCCTCCGCGCGTCGACCCCCGACGACGAACCCCTGACCCGTGGCTCCATGCCGTTGTCGCTGTTCCGAATGGCGCTCGTGCCACTGTCATGTTTGAAGCAGCGTTATGAGACTCCTGAAGTCGCTGACGATGCTCCACAAAATCGATCCGAGTCCGAGTCCACCCTTCGAATTCCAACATCAGACTTTCGGTATAATTCCTAAACCAAGTAGTTCGACCCTCCCCGTAATAGTCGGTGATGATTCGGTCTTGATCCCCTTTCGGATTCGATTTTAGATTTTGTGTTGCTTGTGTAGATAATCGGCACGATTGTGGAATCGTTAGTCCGAGTTCAGACTTAGGTATTGTTCTGTGAAGATTGGCTCTGTCCAGATTGCTTATGTTGATTGTTCTGTTAGAAATTGGTTTGTAGTCCGATTTGGACTCGGAATTATGGTTCTGTAGTTGTGTTTGGTTCTGTGAGGTTTCTAAAATTGTGAAATTGGGTTTTGTTAGAATTAGTTTTTGTAGTTCTGTTAATAATGTGTGACTCTTTATATATATATATATATATATATATATATATATATATATATATATATATAAAGAAAAATTATGCTCTTAATATTTTGGCTCATTTTAAAAAATGTGTTTATTATTACTATTTTCGAACCTGGTCGTTACAAAATTATACCATTCCAGAGTTATATTTATATTTTTTGATTCATTACGATTGGCGTATGTTTGGTTAATTTGAGGCCTAATATATCCACCTTGGTGACGACCGAAATGGTCGAATGAGCCTTTAGCAAAACACAAACGATAGTGGATATTTTCGTACGTTGAAGCGTAAGCTATTAGCAACATGTGACTGCGTAACCAAGTCTGAGACTCTACATGTCCCTACCTTGTGACTTTAAATTATTTTAGATTTTGTAAAACTGGTTACTTGGCGCTATGTATTTTAGGTGCAGGGCACTCGTGCCTTCTGACTGGACCGTTTTTCGGCTTTTAGGAGATCGCCGCAGCGTAGCTTAGGATTTATTTCTTCTTTATTTTTTTTCATAAATGTGTTGTAAGGGCATAAGCCTATTTTTTTTTTCTTTCTCTAAGCAATGTATTGTGTAGCTTAGGAGTAGCGTAGCTTTTTTGTGTGTTTTATGTTGATAGTATCGCACGCTAGTTTATCTACAATTAAAACCGAAAATGTTATTTTCGAAAAGAAAATAAAGGTGTTTCTCACATTAATTAGAACGCCTTTAAAATTCAAGTTTATTATATATATATATATATATATATATATATTTTATATATATATATATATTATATATATATATATATATATATAGAGTATAAAACACCAGCTTTCCAAATAAATCGAGATGTCTATGCTTCCAAAATAAATGCAACTTACTTTTATACAATTGACAAATAGCGTAAGCGGCGTTAGAATAAATTGATCGTTAGACTAATTTGTTAATCAGTAAAAATTGACTAGGATGGAATATTAGAGATTGCAACTAGAACACGTAGAAATGGTTATTGGAACTGAGACGTCCTTTTAATTAAATGTAGGGTTTCGAGGACTAGATTGAGATCCTCCTTTCCTCCATTCCTTTTTACAAACTCATGGCAAGTACACTACTGGATTCTGGTTTATTTTCTTTCTTATTGCATATTAACACATTGTACCACGGGGTTCTTCCCTATGAACTCAAATATTGACTCGGGGATTGGAGATTAGTGTAGCACTTGTGACCAAGCCCCCCTTAGAATTATTATGGATAGCTGAAGCCACACTTGTACGTGTGTCGAAGCCGGATCGTATGCTAGAATACAAATTGAATCTACTAGCCGGTCACAAGTGTTTACCTATTCAAAGCACAATTGTTCATTGCATGAAATATTTCAATTGTTTCCATTGCATCAAAATATTTCAATTGTTTCCTTACATCAAATATTTTAATTGTTTAAAATATACATTTTTCAACTATTGCTTAAAATGCTAGAGTCTGGGATTGTGTACTTGTTCATTACTGACTGAAAACCTTTTTTTACCATAGGCGAGTTTGAGGACGAAGAGCTATTCTTTAATAGCTATTATGATTTCGACTTGTACCCTGAGGAGTCACTGGCACCTACCTTGGAGAGAGCCGTCCCAGAGGCACCTTAACCAGCTACTTAGTTAGCCTAGAGTTATTTGCTTAGTCTTTCCCTCCAGAATTGTGTTTAAATTTGTAAACCTTATTACAACTTAAGTTTGTTTCAGCATTGTGTTTGAATTATTAAATAAATTTTTTTTAAATTCCTGCAAATTTAGATGTTGTGATGTATGAGTTCCACTATTAATCAGACATCTCACTACCGC
The DNA here is from genome assembly GCA_029216955.1 of Iris pallida. Lineage (NCBI taxonomy): Eukaryota > Viridiplantae > Streptophyta > Magnoliopsida > Asparagales > Iridaceae > Iris > Iris pallida. The sequence continues at coordinate 20,920 of JANAVB010033659.1, forward strand.
CGTCTCACCACGGTATAGGCTGGGCATGATCCGACTTGACCCAAACTTCTTGGGATCGGGTCGTGACATATTTTTATTGGTAGCCCATGCAGGTCCAGACAAACAACTTTAAGGATACTGACTAGAAACAATTAGAACACTTAGAACATTAAAATATTATATCATCACAACATAGAACCGGTTACATATACTTATGGTTTATGTTATTTGTCGTAGCTTGACAAGTACTAAGGATTTAGTATGCTATTTAGGAGCTTGTCAGATTAAGGGAAACTTATCCCACCAGTAGGCCAATGGTTATTGTGTTTATCTTCACATTTTAATTGTTCTCTAACTTAGTATTAATGATCTAGTATTTAATCTTTAGATATTAAGGAGATAACTAGAGTATGACTAGAGGAGTAATACCTAGAAGTAAGTTGCATCGACGTATGGTCACTAGAAATAGGGTATCGTAAATCCTAAGGAGAGAATATCCAGGAGATACGAACTAAGCTCGAGGATCAGTTGCTGGAACCAGAAGCTTTTTTAGCCTAGTAATATGTTATAGGTACATGACTAATTAGTTGAGCATTTATCAAGGACAAAATTTATGGGATATGAAGACGAAAAAAATATAAATGTTGAGATTTAAATTGAAATTTAAGGATTAAGGATGATGATAATACGATGATATTAGAAGTTATCAAGATGGTAATATAGATTTGCATGATGAAATCG
>JANAVB010033660.1:0-44035 GCA_029216955.1 Iris pallida
AAAAATCCCTGTAGGAGCCTTTTCATAACAGCGAAGACTTGTTGTGCCCTGTATAAGGGAATACTATTCATAGCTAGCCACTGCTGATGAGTAAGCTTGAGCTTGGCAGGAGGAGCCAGACTTGGAGGACATATGTTCAATCCTCTCAATCTATCTTCCAAAGGAATGCCATCCCATAGATGATCCAAATCATCAGGATCTGGAATAATATGAGAAATCATGTTACAGGTTTTGACTTTCTTACCTTTCTTGGATTTTGAAGTTTTACCTTCATCTTCCATTTCAGGTACTAAGTCAGGATGTACCCACATAATTTTACCATTCTTTAATGTAAGAGGCAACAATCCTTCATTTTCCTTCCTAGCAGGCGGGATATTCAAAATCTTCATCGTCGCCTTCGGAATTGGGACAATTCCATCTGGTACTTGTTGTGGAGGAAAATCTCCAAATTGAAGAGAAACCATATTGGTTGTAACCGTATGGTCATCATTGGTTAGAGCAATAGCACCACCATTTATCAGCTCTTGGATTTTCTTCTTCAAGACATAGCAAGCACTGGTAGGATGATTAATGTATCTATGATAGATACAATATTTAGGATTGTCAGTCAGATTCACCTCATTAGGCCTCTTTGGCTCCGGAATCTGGAGTTTGCCACTCTTCACCAGACATTGGAATATCCCTGGGATATCACTTTCGTCAAAAGAATATTCTTCTTTTAGCCTGGAAGATTCCTGATTATTCGGTGTCATTTTATTCTTGGAAAGATTGACCATAAGAGTGTCTTTTTCTTTCATATTACGATTGCCGGAATTATTACCAGGATTACTTTTCTTTCATTTATCCTCAGAGGCGAAAATCATCCCATGTTCACGAGCCAACCTACCATTGGTCTTGGCAGAAAACTGCTGCTATGATAAACGAAGCCCAATCTGTGAATTGGGAACCCGTGAAGACAGCGATGGATGGTCGCAGATTCATCTTACATGTATCAATCAGCGCTGAATCTGGCATACCAGGGGGCATCTTTAAAGTCGCCTATCGAAAATGTTCAATGAACGTCCGAGTATCTTCTTTCTCCTTTTGCTTGATTTTTATTAAGAAGGACATGTTCATGTCCATACCTCCTTCATAGAAACGGGAGAGAAACATTGCCTTAAATTCGTCAAAAGACGAAATGCAATTGTCGGGTAAACTACGATACCAGTCGTAAGCTGAACCCGTCAAGCATCCAATGAATACTCTAGTGAGAAGAGCATCATTTTTCTGCAAATGTACAATCATAATATCAAAGTAATTGATATACTGACTAGGAGAAGCCTTTCCATCAATCAGTACCATTGACTGTGGCTTGAATTTCGGTGGAAAGGGTACATCATTCCAATGAGGAGGATAATGTTGCTTAATCCCTAACCTTTGGAGTTGAACCTTTTGCTTCAAAACTTCAAACTGTGCTTTGAGCTCACGCACTGCTTGAATGGCTTCGCTGGTTTGTGGAAGCACATTTGATTGAAAAGTTGTTGGTTGTATCGTAATCCCCACCGGAGATGGTACATCTTCTGGAATGATGGGGTCTGGAGATGCATAATTTTGGTTAATAGCAGGTTCTTGGATATTCAAAGGTATATCAACCCCTTGGCTATCTTGAGTTGGTGCTGCTGCCTGAACCGGTGTTACAATTGCTGGTTGAGCAGTTTGCTGAGCCGTTATTATCTGGTGTATGCTTTGCATCATGTCAAGTATGTCTTTCAATGATTGCTCAATGGCAGTGAGACGTTGTTCTGTATTAACAGATGACGTCTCTGGTTCGTCTCCAATAGCGTAGGATTCAACCTCTCTTGAAGATACAGAAGGATTAGTATAGAAGTATGAATCAACACTATCAGTTTCGGACTCAAGAGATTGAGTACCCCCAGCTTCAGAATCAGAAGTCTGCAATTGTCTTTGTCTTCTTGATCGAGTATTCTGATATACTCCTTCAAAAGAATCAAGAAGTCTGTTGAATTGTTGTTGACCTGGGGTTTGGGACGTGTTCCGTCTAGGACGTCGTCCTCTGTTGGTGTGAGATGCCATGTTGACTGATGCATATGACAACTCATCAGCTTGTTGTTGGGGCGCATTAAAATTCAATCGATCAAAAACTGACCGTCTGGAAGCCGAGCAACAACATTTGATCACAATCTGGTGACACTCACAGTGATGATTTTCTTGGGGGGGTGTCACGGGAGATTGTCTATTTTTACGCTTTTGTATTAGCAATTCACGTAAATCAGAAGGAGTAGAAGGAGTAGTCTTCTTTATTACATTTGGGGTAGTAAAACGTTTAGTCCCTTGTGTATAAAGAAGATTACTGGCTGCATTTGCAGAACCAAACTGTACATTTCTACGCATTTGGAGTTGTGTGCGCAAATCTTGAGATTTTTGAGCACGAAGGACTCCATTTTTATTGCGTGTGATTTGTAGGTTTGGTACTTTGCATAGAGCAGTATAAGAAGGTTGTTGGTATAGAACTGAAGCTTTACCAACAACATTTTTATGCTGTATGCATTTAGGTACATTCACATTAGATTAAAAACATCATTGCGAATTTTATCTACATTGTTACAGACAGGAGACTTACCTTTACGCATAGAGCGTAAAAATTGATTATCTACCACGTCATAGACGGGAGATTTTCCTTTACACGAAGAGCGTAATTTTTGTGTGTCTACCATGTCACAGACGGGAGACTTATTTTTACACTTAGAAGCACAAGCATTAGAGTCTGCCTTATTACAAATGGGAGACTCGTTCTTATGCACTGAGCATAAAATTTGGTTTTTACCCACTGGGCGTAAAACCTGATTATCTTTACCGTCACAGACGGGAGATAACTTGCCACACTTAGAGTGCAACGCTGAAGTAAGGACTGCCTCGTTACGAACGGGAGCCCCTACGACAGGAGTGGAAAGAATTCCCTTGCCCTCAGAAGCAACAGAGAGATCAGAAGCTATTTTGGATTTAGGAATCCAAACTTTTCGTGCTTTGCGAGATTTTTGAACATTGGAGCAGCGAGAACCACCCCCAGTTCGGAGCATCTCTTCATAAGCAGTCTGGTCGAAGTGTACAACCAGAGTCTTCTTTGTCGATCCAATCGACACATCATCGTATTGAGCAATTGTCTCCTCGTCAGAGGAGAAGGTCGTCCCCAGCAGAGTCGCCATTTTTGTTTCACTTAACAAAATGCCAGGAAATCGGATTTTGAAAATAAAACGAGAAAAAGTACAAGAAGTACAAATTTGATTCTAGAAAGTATTGCTATGAAAGTCTGATCTGTAAATGATCACTTTGTTCCTTGGACCATGCGATGATGATGAAGATCACTGCTAGAAGATGAATAATTGGAAGAACTAAGTCACCAGAAAGGTATCGACGCACTTAGGCACTGATGGCGAGGCCGAATGCTTTCCTGCTTTGCTTCACTCTGTTCTGGAAGAAAAGTTGAAGAAGAATGCTCCGAAAAATCAAAGTCTCTGAGCTCTGATCTCTATGTATTCTCTCTTTTCTCTCTGTCCCCGTTATATGAGAAAAATCAGTCTATTTATAGACATGGGCTCTTGTGCGTAAAAACTCAGCAAAAGTTCCGTCTTTACGCTAACAACTGCCATCCATGATTGGAGTCATCCTCTGCATACGTTGACACGTGTCCCATCATTTTAGTAAGAATAGGATGCACGTACACACGTTCTTTGAGATATGTGGCATGAAAGCCATGTAGGCAAATCACGTTCTGAATTGGTGAAGAAGAATAGGGCGTAAAAATAACCCAAATATACCCTGAGCGTAAAGTAGTAGACTAGGCATAAAATAGCCCTGACATGGACTTCTCGCGTAAAGTGGTTGTTAAATAACCTTGAGCGTAAAAGTAGCTCAAATAAACCTTACGCACACGTCAACTTTTGAGCGTAAAAACTCGTATAGTCTCCGTGCGTAAAAGAAGCCATATTATGAGCGTAAAAATAGCTCAGTCCATATACTAAACGACAAATTGGTCTCTGTGTAAAATAAATCCCTTCGATTTCTGAGATATACGCCATCATTAAATCTTCATGTCAGACTTTGCATTAAATACAAGACTTGACAGCTTTGTCCAGTGTAAAAGTGGCTAGCCTGTCTTAGGCGTAAAACCATTAGCTTTGACCCGGGCGTAAAATGATTAGCCTGCTCCAGGCGTAAAGTGATTAGCCTCTCTTTGGCGTAAAGTGGATCAATTTGAATGGAATGATCCATCTCTTTGACTCATTCTTATGAAGCACTTTTTACGCTCCTACACTAACATCTTCCTCTCCCCGATATCATCCCATGCCAGTGGTGACCTGCACTTCTTACCGTATAGTGCTTCGAATGGCGCCATCTGGATACTGGCCTAATAACTGTTGTTGTACGAGAATTCGACTAAGTGCAGGTAACTCTTCCATGATCCTCTAAAATCTAGGGTGCAAGCTCGTAACATATATTCTAAAGTCTGAATTGTTTTTTCTGATTGCCCGTCCGTATGTGGGTGGTAAGCCGTACTAAATCTTAACTTGGTACCCAGGCTCTGATGTAAACTCTTCCAGAAATATGATGTAAAATGGGTATCTCTATCTGAAACAATACTGACAGGGACCCCATGTTGTCTGATGTCACGCCTCGTATCCAGTATAAGGGCACGAGAAGTGGGTACGTCCAGCCTACGCCGCAGTGTCTGTAACTCCACCTTTCAAAGATTTTTTTATATATAATATTTTGTATAAACTCCTTGGAAATCATCTTTATTTATTCCTTGTATATTATTTTTACTCTCAGCCTATTGGGCCTCTCCTTTGGCCCATGTGGGAGGGCCTGCTAGGGAGCAAGGAAATAAATATCTTAGATTTAGGTTTTTAACATAATTTGGGGAGAATAAAATTCAAATTCCCTAACCATTTGTAACCACTCTCTTTTTCATCCAGCCTGTCCTGCAAATGTTGGCACCAAATCGAAATGGAGCATCAGCCTCCCTGTCGATTTTGGGAATTTTTATTTAAGTCCCCATTCACTCCCAATTGAGAATCGTTCCTTCTACTTCTCTTTTTCAAATTTTTGCTCAAATTGAAGGATTGGCCATGGTGGAAGGAAGCATCACAGCATTGAAGATCTCGTCTAGCAGCACATGGTGATCGGGAGCAGTTCTTCAACGACATCACTCGTCTTCGACGAATCGATCATCTCCTTCCTAAGAATTCATTCTAGTTCCAGTAAGTTGTGTCGACACTTTGATTTAGAAATTATGGATTATAGAACTTGATCTAGATTCCTTGCCAACTGATTTTATTTTCCTGTCATTAGGATTCTACCTAGTTGATTTTTAGATCCAGTGGAAGCTAGCCAGATCTAGATTTTCTCTGTAATCTGTGAGTTGATAGAACTTGATTTTGATCTTTTCGATTGGTTAATTTTTCTTTTTTCTGAACTAGAATGCTTGGATTTTGATTAAGGACAGTTGATTTCATTTCAAAGCCTTCCCTCAAGCGATTGATCTGACCGAATTGATCAATTGGGAGAGGTAAAATTTTGCATTAATTGAGTTAATCTGTTTCGAATAATTCTTGATCCATGTTCTCGAACTCCTGATTGGACCAGGATTTAGATAGGGGTTGATAATTTGAGTGTGATCGTTTTGATCATCTTCATCAAGCTCGGTGGATACGAAGTTGGATCGAGCATCAGTGTGGCAAGACACCCTTCCTCGGTTCAGAGTTGAGTCATTGAGAAAATCGAGCAGATAATTTTTAATTTGAGAAGAAATTCAATCTTGTAGTTTATTTAAACATGTATGTGTTTGGTTATGAGTCAATCTCGATTTAGCACAGTAGAGTTGAGTTGAATGCTTGATATTGAATATTGATACTAGGTGTGGTATCTCGATTTGATTTTGTTAAATCAATAATATTGCAAATGTGAAGAGTTTAGGCTTTTATGTGGATCTCAGTCCTTGCTTGACATTGGAAACTAAGAACATTTAGTTATTAGGTTTTGCACTGATAATTCAGGTGTAACCTGAACTAATTTCTGAGCAATGTAAGAGACAGTAGGGTTCCTCCCTATGAAGTATTAGATCTCAGTAGGATACTAGTTCATTTGGACTTGGGAACATGATAAGTTTTGTGAACTGTGTTACATCAGGGTTAGACCTTGTGTGCAGGCCTTACATTATTTTTCCTAAATGTTATCTGCTGAATACTTAGAGCTAAAGGTGAGAAAGAGAGTTGAGGATTGGACCTGCCAAGAATAGATTGGATTTTAATCAGTGAAGTTTAAGCAGAGGTTGGTAGGCAGTTAGCAACACTAACTGTTAGATAGCAGTACAAGTTGAGAGCTCAATTTCATTTACCTGTTGAGGAGTACACTGAGGTGTTAAAGTAAATTTTACCTGAGAGCTTAGTTGATCTGTAAACCACTTTTCAAGTTTTAGATTAAGGGACTGATTTGATACAGTCTAAATCAGGACTGATACAACTGAATCATGCTGATTTGGTATCAGCCTGACTAGAGTCTGATTTTTATGCTCTTACATCAGCATCTTAGCTAGATGAAATGTATCAGTCTTTGGCATGGACTGAATTGTATCAGTCTTCTTCAGGACTGAACTTTAGAGTTGTAATCTAAGATTATTGCAGGTTATAACTGTCCTGATATTTGGACTGTTAGTAACTGTCCTAGAAATTGGACTGTTAGTATCATTCCTGATAATTGGACTGATTAGAGTATTTGTTAGGGACTGTATCAGGCCTATTAAGGCTGAGTTGTACCAGTATTCATTAAGATGGATATGTATTCCTAACTGAACCTGGATGTTGTAGTTCAGGGCTGAACTCTTGTGGACTGTTGATATTCAAATGTTAACTCTGATTACTCTCTTTTATGTCAAGTTCCCATCTCATAAATTTTATGAATGACTATTACTGCCTATTATTTGGGTTGGACATTTAGCAAATTGTTGTCTTCTAAATTTCCTGTGAAGGCATTTAGGAATAGCCTATTGTTCAGTCAAGTTGAACTATTGCTCGAAGGGTAGGTTTGCAGAGCTTATTTCACTCCTGAACCCAGAGGTAGGTTAGTCCAGTGTAATATGGAAGACTGTCATGTTCAGGTAGTGGATATCAGTGTTTAAACAGGACTGACACTGTGGAGCATTTTAAGCTTGCCAGGTGACATAACAGTGGAGATTTTACCTCCAACATCCTGTAGAAAATCTGGTATTGTGGGCTCAGTTTTGAACTAATGGGGGAATGGATGTTTTGATTGAACTACAATTCCTTAGTTTAGGATATGTGGTAGCTGGATTGTTGTATCAGTCCTACTTAGACTGATTTGTTTCAGTAATTGAGGACTAAAATTGCAACAGTCCTATATTAGAGCCTAACCTTATAGCTGACAGTGCCAGTTCTTTAGCTAAATAATTATAGGCATATCAGTATATATATATATATATATTATATATATATATATATTTTATATATATATATATATATTATATATAATATATATATATATATATATATATATATATATATATATATATATATAAATATATATATATATATATATATATATATATATATATATATATATATATATATATATATATATATATATATATATATATGTATGTATGTATGTAATCTAGAATATAGTTAATTTTGTAACCTATAGAAGCAGCCATGTTTAGGAATAATGATATAAGGATGTAGATGCAAGACTAGAGAGCTTATGTGTTCTCATTAGTAAGAAGGACTGGTTGTATTAGCCTAAAACAGGACTATTTGTGTAAGTTTCTTAGCCTGAAACACATCAATTATGTTTAGGACTGAACTCTTCCTACCTCTTGAGTAGCTGTTATCTTGAAACCATTGATCTAGGATTATCTCAAGTTGTATTTCTATGAATGTTTTAGTATCTCAGCTGAGTAAATGTTTTAGTTTTGGGTTATTACATTGCAGTCATGACTCTTATAGTCTTATTGTTAGTTTGATGTTTAGGGCTGTAGTAACTACATATGTATATTATTTAATATATAGATTCTTTAGCTAGGGTAGAATATAATTAAGCCATATGATACTTTTAGTTAAACATGCTTTAAAATAAAATCACTAAACTAGAACTTGTAGATTATTAACCAACTTGTATCAAATAAACAGGAGGATTTCCAGCTTTACTATCCACACTTGATCACCCTGAGCAAGGCAAGTATACTCCTCGGATTTGTTCATTTTCTCATGTCTTGTATATTCATCCTTGTATCTTCTGGTTGACACGATATATCACGAGATTGTCTTGTATCATGTTTCTTGAGTTTACTTGTGTCTGGGAGGGGAAATACTATAAATGTGTGATCAAACCCGTATTACTATTCATGTGAATAGCTTAGGCCCCGCATTGTGCACGCGGAACCAAAGTCGTACCATTTCATGTTCATTGAATCTACCCAAGCCGATCACACACTCTGGATTTTGATATATTGCACACTTCAGGATTCATGTTGTATTTCATGTTCAGGACTCATTTCATGTTTCCTGTATTTACTTTCAGTATTCATGTTCAGGTTTCATGTCTTGTTCTTATTTCTCATACTTTATATATATTTCCTGTGCTCTTGTTCATACCATGATGTTCATGTTCATTTCCTTGGATATACTTAGCTCCGCTCCTGACTAGGATATGTTGCAGGTGAGTTGGAGGCTATCTGTGACACTTACTACGGGCAGGAGCCTGGAGGCACCTATGAGCCAGTTGATGTTGCCCAGGACTTAGAGGCTGAGGAAGCCTAGTATTTTTTTAGCTTTATCTGGACTTGTATTAGAGACATCAATATATTTTACATTTGCTGGAATGTAATAACTCTTAGACTTGTATTTGAGATTCTGGGATTCGATATATTAGATGTTCTGATTTACTTTCATTCTTATCTGAATTCATAGTTCTCCCTAGATATTGGTACAGCTTACTTCATCGTGTCTAACGACGAAGGCTGGACGTGTCCGACTCGTGTCTGATTATTCGGAAGCGGGTTATGACAGTGTCGACGATAGAACGATGTCCTAAGTCACAACATCTAACAATATAACCATACCTGTACAATGATATACGCTCCAAAGGAGGACAATATAAAGGTACATCTCAATCACAGAATCTAAGATGGAATAAAGAGATAAAAGATGGATAATAGTCTCAACTGGGAACTACAACTGAAATAAATAAGTTTGGATGTTCAAAACAACATCAAAATCCAATTAACTGAAAGTACATCTCAAGACAAAATAATCTAAGTAAGAAACTAGTCTAGAAGTCCAACTAGACAATGGGCAAGTCCTCAGCGACTGCTGGAACCTCCTGAGGGTCCAAGTCGCCGGTGTCATCTAAGCCGGTGCCATAATATGTAGTGCAAAACTCCTCTTTATCACCTGTAATATTTTCAACAGTCCAATCAGGACGGGAACGAGCACAATACATCTCACGCAGTTCATATCTTGACAGAAAATATAAAGCATGTGATAGATTAAGATACATGAAACGCTGTAAGAAATAAGCATGAAAAGAAAGAGAGAAACTGATAAACGAAGCTATCTATATATGATAATAGAGAACTGTAAGTGACTATGTGATTTAGAGTACAAGATAGACATGTGAACGGCTTGATTTGCACACGATTACACTAAAGAGTTTGTACATGATTACACGACTTTGGAATTGTTCACATGACTATTTTTACTCCCTCATGCCCCAATCAATACACAAGGATCTAGATATGTTATGTTATTGTACATGATAGTTTATACATGAAGCTCATGAGATCATGAGAGTACATGAGAGCACATGAGTGTACATTGTAGCTCTCCTTCCCGAAAATTTAGAAATATTTTATTATTATTTATTTTATTTGAATGGTTATTTTTAGATTTTATAAATAATTATTTAGTTTATTATTATGGTAGATGATTTTAGTCATTGTTAGGAATTTGAGTACAAACTGATTAGAAATCGTAGCACGGACAGTTGAGTAGCGTGCTTTGACTAGTATAACAGCCAGATAGGCATATAGTGTGTGCAGAGACCCCCATATAGGCATGTTTTAAGTAGATGCATATACTTCATATTTTATTCGTGGGATTGACGAATATTTTCTAAATATTTGTTAATTTATATTTATATGATATTTTAATGGTGGCACGATTATTGTGGGCCAATTACGTAGGAGTGTATTGTGTCACCCAAAACTATACAATTATTGGTTATGGTATTTTGTTGTCATTATTATTATTATTAGTATTATTTTTATTATTTTGTACTGTTATTAATATATTGTTCTTAAACTATATTATTAGTATTCGTCTATTTCGATAATTCATTATCAAATGAATTATACGCATATATATATATATATATATATATATATATATATATATATATATATATATATATATATATATATGTGTGTGTGTGTGTGTGTGTGTGTGTGTGTGTGTGTGTGTGTGCATATTTATAAACTATATACAAAAAATTATTAATATTTTGGTTATGGAATATCTATCCATATATATAGATATGTATTAATTGTTACAAGGATATATATATATATAGATATATAAATAAATATTAAATATGTGTATGTGTAGGAATATATAAACATATATTAAATATATGTGAGTATATATATGTAAATATTATATACGTGCATATTTGTATATATATGAACGTATTAAGTAGTATATATACATATATGTATATACATATATGAATAAATTGCTAAATAGAAAGAAAAAGAAATAGAGAAAGAAAAAGAAAAAGGAAAAAAAAATAATAGATTAATAAAATCTAAATCCCCACAGCCCGTACAGTGCTAGCCCAAAACTTCTCCTTTTCCCGTATGTACAGAAGTACAGATCAGAGCCAAACCGAGGAACACCCGACCCAAATATATACATATCTATATATATATTGTAAACGAGAGAGAGATCGAGAGAATTTCAGCAAACCCTAACCTCAACCTCACCTGCGCGCGCCCCCATCCCCCGCGCGCACGTGCAGCCTCCGCGCCGCCGTCGTGACGGTCGACCGCTGGCCGGAGGCGAGCAACAGCAGCCTCTTGCAGCGGCGCAACAGGGGAACACAGCAACAGTCGACCCTAAACACCCACTTTTGAGACCGACATTCTCCCTCCTCGGTCGACGAAATTTCGTCTCGATTGCGCAGGTGCATTCACAATATAACCATCTTTAATTCTCATTAATTAGTTTAAATTCTAGTAACCCGAAACTCGAGATAAATCGAGTTGAAGTTGCCAAGAAACCTGTTTGGAAACAGGACATGAAACAGTCCAAACACCCAACTTGACCTCGAATTTCCAACCAATCTATTCTTCGAATCAGCAAACTTTCTGAACAAAAGTTAACCCCAACATATAGGGCTAGAAAAGTCCAGTAGGAGGGTTGTAAAGATTTGCTTTGTACAGAGAATTATACAGATATAAACTTGGTCAAAAACCTGTTTTTTAAACACAAAATTTCACGATACGACGTGCGTTCCGCCAAACCGGGAGACGTGGTCACGAACCGAAAGCATCAAAAGGTGCGTAACGGCTTCGTGGTCATGTGGGCCTTGATGAAATTCAAATTGGTCGCGTGTGCGCGACGAATTTGATGCGTATCCATCAAAATTCACCATATCGGCCTCTATGCAAATTTTCTAATTACTTTGTGCACGCTCGTCAGATCGAGACGAAACTTACGCCAACAGGACCGTATCATTTTTCTGGTCCTGTATGCCAAATTTGGTCTGATTCTGAGATAGTTGATCAGATCACCGTTTTACGGGCCCCACGGTCCGACTCAACGGACGATTTTGTGCACGGCCCACCGGAATCCAACTTTGGATATACGGTTGGGTTCATATCAGAAAATCGGACCTATTGACATATAGTTTGACGACTTTAGAGACCATTGACTCTGGCACGATTTTTGGTTCAAAACGGGTCCAACGACGGACATCTTTTTTGCCCAAAATTACCGTTTTACCCCTGTGTCCAGAATTGGACTTAAGGACAGGCAATCCTAGCTAATTTGACTATTCTGAGAACGTTGGTAATATTTATTTCAGCATATGGAGACTTTTTGCATGTGTTGACTTTAGTGACTCATATGATGTGGTTGTACTATCGGTTTCTCCAGCTAAGGACCTCAGGTAAGTGCACTTTTTGATTGCTTTCGATTCATAGTAGTCTTTTCATTTCATGTTTATACATATATCTTGTTGCTTGTTGACACGCTCGTCACACGGAGTAGTCGAGAAGGGAAATATCTTAGTAGACATGTGGACTACCCAGAACTATCCCACGAGTCTATTCTTGAATAATAGCAGCTGCACACGACACGTGCAGGGTGCCGGATTTACCCCCTAGCCGTTCACATGTCGAAACGGATATTTCACACCACATAGGTAGATGTCTTTTATTTATTTTTCCTTTTCTTCTCTACCGTGCCATGTCATCAGTACTTTCCAGTTTTCATATCTCATATGTTATTTTCATGTCTTGTTAATTCTATTGTATTTTCGTATTGCCGTCGGTTTGTGTACTTGTTCCATTCCTGACTGGAAACCATCATTTTTTATGTTAGCTGTGGCTTCACTTAGCTTGGGAGATTCGGGTGTACTTGCAGACAGAAACCTAGAAATAGATAGCAGTTGTATCAATTTTATTAATTATAAAATCTTGTATTTTCTTTAAATATAAATGCTGTAACTGTTGTAATAAACTTAAAAATGTGAATGAGCAGCAAATATGATATTTTGAGCATTTATTTCTTGCAGGCTTGACAGCGTTCTACCGCCGACTCTGCGACGTAGGCTGGCTTGGACGCGTCTCGTATCCGAAAAAGCGGGTGCGGGTCGTGACAAGTTTTTTTGGTGGCCCATGCAGGTCAGTTTTTACAAAATATACGAACTCGTGATAGTACTTAAGTTAGTCGTACTTGTAGGAGCATAAAAAGTGCTTCATGGACTAAGCCAAAAAAGTTGAGAACTTTACACAAGTCAAACAGAATCAGACTCAGACTTTACGCAGAAATCAAACAGAATAAAACTATACGCGAGCTACTTTCTACGCGAGCTACTTTACGCGAGAGCCATCCTCAAAGCTTTTACGCGAGGGACAGGCTGTCAAATCATCGCATTTAATGCGCGTGGTACTGTTCTGACATAATAATTTTCTGACAGCGGATAGCACAGAAGTTGAGAAGATTTAATTTACACCAAACCCAACACTGTCGTTTAGTGTGCAGATGGGCTACTTTACGCTCAAGATTGCTTATTTTACACACGAAAGCTATTCGAGCTTTTTACGCTCAAGGCTGTTGTGCGCGTAAAGTTTATTTGAGCTAATTTTACGCTCAAGGCTATTTTCAGCCACTTTACGCGGGAAGTTTATTTTGGGCTATTTTACGCCCAGTCTGCTACTTTACGCAGGAAGTATATTTTGGGTCATTTTTATGCCCGAACTTTTCTGGCTACATGAGAACGTGGTCTGCTAACGTGTCTTTCATGCCACACTTATCGAGGAACGTGTGTATGTGCTCTCCTTATTTTGTTGAAGTAGTGGGACACGTGTCACCATGCATAGAGATCAAAACTCTACGTAGGACACGTGTCATCACGCATAAAGGTTGATTCTCATCGTGGGTGTCAGTTACTAAATTTTGTTGCTTTTTACGCACAGAGGGTCTAGTCTATAAATAGACTTATTTTTAATACAGAGGATATACAAGAGACGATATTCTGAGAAAACTCATACTTTCAGAGTGATATTCCCAGAAGCATTTCTTCAACTTTTTCTCAAGAACAGGGTGAAGCAAAGCAGGAAAGCATTCGACTGTGCCATCAGTGCCGTTGCTCGATACCTTTTTGGTGACTTAGTTCTTCCGATTGTTCATCTTCTTCAAGCAGTTTTCTTCATCATCATCGTATGGTCCAAGGAACAAAGTGATCGCTCTCAGATCAGACTTCCATAACAATACTTTCCAGAAACAATTTTGTACATTTGTACTTTTTCTAGTTTTCTTTTAAAAGTCAATTTTAGGCATTTTGTTAAGTGAAACAAAATGGCGACTCTGCTGGGGACGACCTTCTCCTATGACGAGAAGGCAATTGCTCAATATGATGATGTGTCGGTCGGATCGACAAAGAAGTCTCTGGTTGTTCACTTCGACCAGACTGCTTACGAAGAAATGCTCCGAACTGGGGGTAGTACTCGCTGCTCCAATGTTCAGAAATCGCGAAAGGCACGAAAAGTTTGGATTCCTAAGTCCAAAGCATCCTTCGATCTCCCCGCTGTCTCTAAAGGCAAAGGAATCCTTCCCACTCCTGTTGTGGAGGCTCCCGTCTGTGACGAGGTAATCTCTATTTCAGTGATATGCCCTGAGCATAAAAATCAGTCTCCCGTCTGTGACGTGGCAGACTCTCAAGTTTTACGCTCTGCGCGTAAAAATAAGTCTCTCGTCTGTGACGTGGCAGACTCTCAAGTTTTACGCTCTGCGCGTAAAAATCAAGTTTTACGCTCTGCGCGTAAAAATAAGTCTCCCGTCTGAC
Source organism: Iris pallida (assembly GCA_029216955.1). NCBI lineage: Eukaryota > Viridiplantae > Streptophyta > Magnoliopsida > Asparagales > Iridaceae > Iris > Iris pallida. The sequence continues at coordinate 14,641 of JANAVB010033660.1, forward strand.
GTGGTAGACACACAAGTTTTACGCTCTACGTGTAAAGGAAAATCTCCCGTCTGTGACGTGGCAGATACTCATGTTTTGCGCTCTATGCATAAAGGTAAATCTCCTGTCGGTGACAGCGTAGATAAAGTTCACAATGATGCCTTTGCATCTAAAGTGAATTTGCCTGCACGTATGCAGCATAAAAATATGAATTCTACTGTTGGTAAAACTTCAGTTTTCCACCAACAATCTTCTTATACTGCTTTACGCAAGGTACCAAACCTTCAAATTATGCGTAATGCTGATGGAGTCCTTTGTGCACAAAAATTACAAGATTTACGCACGCAACTCCAAGCGCGTAAAAATGTACAATTTGGTTCTGCTAATGCAGCCAGTAATCTTCTTTATACACAAGGGACTAAACGTTTCTCTGTCCCAAATGTAATAAAGAAGGCTACTCCCTCTACTCCTTCTGATTTACGCGAGTTACTCGTACAAAAGCGTAAAAACAGAAAAATCTTCTGTGACACTCCCCCAAGAAAATCACCATTGTGAGTGTCACCAGATTGTAATCAAGTGTTGCTGTTCAGCTTCTAAACGATCAGTTTTTGATCGGTTAAACTACAATTTGCCTCAGCAATCAGTTGATGACCAAGAACATGAGTTGTTATATGCCTCAGCAATCAATATGGCATCTCATACCAATAGGGGACGACGTCCAAGACGCAATTCGTCCCAGACTCCTAGTCAACAACAGTTCAACCGACTTCTTGATAGTTTTGAAAGGGTATATCAGCATACCCGGTTAAGAAGTCAAAGACAGTTGCAATCTTCAGATTCAGAAGGTGGGGGTACCCAATCTTTGGAGTCTGAAACTGATAGCGTTGATTCATACCTCTATACCAATCCCTTTGTATGTTCAAGGGAGGTTGAATCCTATGCTATCGGAGATGAACCGGAGACGTTAACTGCTAATACAGAATAACGTCTCTCTGCAGTTAGCAGTCACTGAAGGACATGCTTGCCATGATGCAAAGTATGCATCAAATAATAATGAATCAGCAAACTGTTCAACCAGCAGTGATAACACCGGTTCAGGTAGCAGCAAAAACTCAAGATAGTCAAGGGGTTGATACACCTTTGAATAATCTTACTCAAGAGCCTGCTATCAATCAAAATTCTGTAGTTCCAGATTCTCTCATTTCAGAAGATGTACCACCTCCGATGGGGGTCACGGTACATCCAACAACTATTCAATCGAATGTGCTTCCTCAAACTAGTTAAGCTATTCAAGCAGTGCATGAGCTAAAAGCACAGTTTGAAGTTCTGAAGCACAAGGATCAGCGCCAAAGGTTAGGGATTAAGCAACCCTATCCTCCTCACTGGAATGATGTGCCTTTTCCTCCAAAATTCAAGCCACAATCGATGGTGTTATTTGATGGAAAGGCCTCTCCTAGTCAATATATCAATTACTTTGATATTATGACTGTGCATCTGCAGAAGAATGATGCTCTTCTCACCCGAGTTTTTATTGGGTGTTTGACGGGTTCAGCTTATGACTGGTATCGCAGTCTACCCGATAATTGCATATCGTCTTTTGACGAGTCTAAAGCAATGTTTCTCTCCCGCTTCTATAAAGGAGGCATGGACATGAATATGTCCTCCTTAATAGAAATCAAACAAAAGGAGAAGAAAGATACCCGAACATTCATCGAATGTTTCCGACAGGCAACTTTGAAAATGCCTCCGGGTATACAAAATTCAGCATTGATTGATATGTGCAAAATGAATCTGCGACCATCCATTGCTGTCTTTACGGGTTCTCAGTTCACAGATTGGGCCTCGTTCATTATAGCAGCAGTTTCAGCCGAGACCAATGGTAGGTTGGCTCGTGAACACGGGATGATCTTTGCCTCAGAAGACAAAGGAAAGAAAGGCTCTTCAGGCAATAATTCCGACAATCGTAATGGGAAAGGGAAGGAAACCCTAGTGGTTAATCTTTCAAAACCAAAAACGACGCCAAATAATCAAGAGTCTTCCAAGCCAAAGGAAGAATACTCTTTTGATGACAGTGATATCCCAGGAATATTCCAATATCTTGTGAAGAGTGGCAAACTCCAGATTCCAGAGCCTAAAAGGCCTAATGAGGTGAATCTGACTGACAATCCCAAATATTGTATCCATCATAGATACATAAATCATCCTACCAAGGCTTGCTACATCTTAAAAAAGAAAATCCAGGAGTTGATAAATGCCAATGCCATCGCTTTAACCAATGATGAGCATACGGTTACAACTAATATGATTTCTCTTCAATTTGGAGGTTTTCCTCCACAGCAAGTTCCAGATGGGATTGTCCCAATTTCTAATGTGACAATGAAGATTGTGAATCTCCCGCCTGTTAGAAAACAAAATGAAGGATTATTGTCTCTCACATTAAAAAATAGTGAAATCATGTGGATACATCCTGACTTAGTACCTGAAATGGAGAATGATGGTAAAACTTTAAAATCCAAAAAAGATAGGAAAATCAAAACCTGCAATATGATTTCTTATGTTGTAACTCCAGATCATGATGATTTGGATCATCTTTGGGATGGCATTCCTTTGGAGGATAGATTGAGGGGTCTGAATATATGCCCTCCAAGTTTAGCTCCTCCTACCAAACTCAAACTTACTCATCAACAATGGTTAGCAATGAGTAGTATCCCCTTATACAGGGCACAACAAGTCTTTGCTGCTTATGAGAAAGCTCCTACAAGGATTTTTCTTTTTGTCCCGAGTATTCCTCCTTCTCCTGTGGTTGCAGAGGTTTCTGTTTCTTCTTTCTCTGTTAAACCATCTATTGAAAGTTCGCTACCCATTCACATGTACAGTCAACAATCAGTCAATCTCATAAAAAAGATGGGCTATGACTTTCAGAAGGCAGAAGGTTTGAACTATGATAAAGAAATACGACTTTACAAATTCCAAGTCAAAAATCCACTGTTGGATTGGGTTTTGAGGTCCCTCATAAAAATCCTCGCAAGAAGAAGACTAAGGGAAAGAAGAACAAAACCTGTAATATGGTACTTCATTCTCCTAAGTCTGAAGAAGAAACCTTTACTGGTACGAGATCTGGAAAAGAGTACTACAAAGATTATGAGGGAACTTCGAAAGAAGCGGAGGACGTTGTTGAAACACTACCAGCTCAACCATCTTCTGTTCCTGTTGATGCAAGACCTTCTAAACCATCTGTGGTTGAGAAAGGAAAACAGAAAGCAGTATGCTTTGATGTCCTATTGAAATCTGCTTCAAATCAAGGGGTAGTGATGAAACCATACAAGTTCGATATTCTAGCCCAACTAGCTAATACTCCGGCTAGACTTTCGATCTTTGAGCTGCTTCGTCTTTCTAAAGAAAGCCGCAAAACTTTGAGTGAAGCTTTGCTACAAGCTGATTCATACTTAGCTCAACTCAAGAGTCCTGACAATATACCAGTGTCGTGTCCACAATGTCATAGTGTGATGGAAGTAATTCCTAACATTACCTTCACACAAGAGGATATGCTGTTGAAGCATAATAAGCACGACAGACCTCTGTGCTATACAGGGTATATTGAATCTACTAAAATTGACAGGATTTATATTGACCCTGGGTCTTCTATTAGCATTATTCTTCAAAGTATGCTACGACCCTTGAGGATCCCTACTAGTGATTTGACTTACACTAGTACCACAATAGTTGGTTTCAACTCTAGAAAGAGTAAACCATTGAAAAAGATTCGTCTGAAGATTCAGATAGGTGATCTTCGAACTATGGCAACTTTTTATGTTATTAACTTCGATGTATCTTACAACATCCTTCTTGGAAGACTGTGGATACATGAGCATAACATTGTGCCTTCAACTCTCCGCCAATGCTTCAAGTACGTGAATTCTCAAGGGATTGTGAAGACTGAATTTGCATATATCAATCCTTTTAAGGGTGTTGAAGCCTATTTCTCTTATTCAATGCTCTACAAATAGGAGCATGTGAAGGAGATATCGGATATGGCCGAAGATCGATCACCTGTCGAAGATTAATCTATCAATGAAGATTCTCCGGAAGAGCAACCTTTGAATATTAAAGTCAAAGGTCGAATCCAACCCCAACCTGTCAATGACCAACCTCTGTTGATCAAGGTTAAAGGAAGAACTCGAGCTTCGTCCGAGGAATCTGTGAATATTTCAGCCAAGAGCCAAGTTCAACCTCTCATGATCAAGGTCAAGGGACGTACTTCTCGTACGAATGAGCCAGAGCCACTGATCATCAACCTTGGCAAGTCTATGCAGAAGACGGATGACGGTCCGTTAATGATCAATCCAAAGCGTAGTAGTCAATTTGTAAATGATGTAAATATTGATCATTCTGTACTTTCTAATATCAATGAAGATTTCCTTTTGGAGTACATGTAAGCCCACTTCCCAAATTTTTAATTTTTTAAATTTTATTTGTTTATAATTAATTTAGTCATGCCAAAGCTTGTGGGTGGGCTATGACCATATTAAGGTCATATGACCTCTAGATAGCTTATATATGTATTATTTAGCTATTTTATATTTTTCTATAATTTTTGGATATTTTTAGGTATTTAATATTTAAAGTTTTATTATTTTAAGGACTTTCAGGATTTACCGTAAGGTCATACGGGGGTATTTCTGGACCAAATATTTTATTTGGGATCTAAATGAATAAAAAAAATTCTAGAATATTTTAGACTTTTTCTGGATTTTTTAGAATTTTTGGAAATTTTTATATAATTAAAACATATAGAATTTATACTTTATAGGTTTTTAGAATTTACTGCGAGATCATACGATGATATTTTGTGTTAAAATATTTTATTTATATTCTAGACACTTAGAAATATTTTCTAGAATTTTCTAGAATTTTTCTGGATTTTTCTGCAATTTATTTTGATTTATTTGGACTTAAAATAATTTTTAAATGATTTTCTGAATTAAATAATTAATTACCCAATAATTCACCCAGGGGGGCCCACCTGTCGGCGCCCAGGCTGAACCGCCTCTCTCTCTCTCCTATATATATACTATTATATTTGAAACCCTAATAAAATTTTAGCCGCCTTTTTTAGAGAGAGTTCTAGTAGAGATCTCGACTTCCCGAAGCGATTCCCGCCAACTCCGACGTGCTTTTCATGTGCCATTTGTTTTTTGGATTCGTATCGAGGTAAGCTTTCTGAATATGTAATTTATTTTTGTGTATATTATTCCAAAATTTCTGGAAAATTCGTAGAGTGTCGGTTGTCCGAAACATGACACGTTTCGATGTTTTCGAGATTTCGGAAGAACCAAAAATCGAAATCACGAACCGTTTGAAATTTCGGAAAGCTAACACAGAGATCTACTAAATATAATTTTTTTCAGAAATTATTTCGTTCATCTAGTATTTTATTTATTCTGTTGAACTCAGAACTGATCGGTTGATCACCGTTTTGGTCACGATTAGCCATAACGGCGATATCTTTTGACCAAAGCGTGATTTTGTGGCACGGTTGATTCCAGCTCACTCGTGGCACTAAAATCTACCAAGGTGCACTCTCAAAATCTAAAGTTCACAGTATTTGACTAGATAGTCAACGGTATGTCTCGATTTGCGTGCCATGGTTTCCAAAATTGGAAACATGACTTGTGATGGCCAAACTTGCATGTTTAGATTATATTCAAATTATTATTTGGTTAAATTAGATTTTTAAGTACATTATTCTAGAATTAATTATTATTAGATTAATAACCCAACTAGCCACTATTCTATGAATTTAGAACTAGAATATTAGAATTGATTTGTGGTTTTCGTGCACGGTTCATGGTGCAATATGTGTTATAGGTTGACAGATTCTAGATCGACATTCTCTCATCCTCTACTTGTGACTACGGTTTGTGCAAGGATTCAGGCAAGTACAGTATTGCATTATGTTTAGTTCATTATAATGTTTACTCTATCGTTTTCTTGTTTGATATCTCGTTGAGTCATTGCTTGATATTCCATTGAGACACAATTGTGACACTGTAGTTATCGTATCTTTCTTAGTGTATCATTGACCATTACTGATTGTTAAAGAGTTGGAAGGAGAAATACTCGATAAATACGTGAACAAACCTAATTACCGTTACCGAATGATAGCTAAGTCATACACACCCGTATTTGAGTTAGCCATACCATTTACGGAATGATAGGCATCATATGATGTGTCGTATTAGCCCAGCCGTTCACGTATTAAAAGGTATTTCACACACATAGTGGTTCCTATTTTTTCTTTATCTAGTCCATTATCTTGTTAGTTCATATCTTGCTAGTTTACATCTTGCCAGTTTATATCTTGTTAGATCCCATCTTGCTAGTTTACATTTTACTAGTTCATATCTTGATTTGTTCATACCTTGCTAATACTAGTTCTTTATATACTCTTTGCCATCATCGTTTCTCGTTGTTCTAACTTATTTTGGACTAACAACATTAATTGCAATATGGTTGTACTATGCTTCTTTTCTGACTGGATCGTTGTTATAGGTGAGGTTGATGTGCCTACTCTTGCGCTATGGACCATACGAGGGGGAGATAGAGACTCGAAGGCTAAACCATAGAAGACTAGTTAGTTGTGTGGTAGTTTTCTACAAATGTAAAAGCTTATATTCTTCTTCAAATGTAAAACTTCTATATTTTGTAAAGTTAATTTAGTTGTTGTGAATGAGCAGTTAGTATTTATGAGCACTTTGTTTATTGTGGTCTAGATAGCGTACTACCGTCGATACCACGGCGTAGGCTGGGCTTGGACACGTCTCGTATCCAAAAAGCGGGTGCGGGTCGTGATAAGTTTTTTTGGTGACCCATGCAGGTCTGTTTTCGCAAAAGATTGCGAACTTGTGGTAGTACTTAAGTTACTCGTACTACTGCAAGCCTGCGACTAGAATGCTCATTCACAACTAGGACTAATTTAATTTTAGAGAATAACTAGGACTAGGAGTCCCTTATTCAATTTGACCCTTGGGTAGTTAAGGTTGCTAATTAGGCCATGTGATTTAGCCAATGATTTATTGAATTTTAAACCCTATTAGATATTTGATACGATGTTAGGATCAAAGGTGGGTAGACTATTCGTTTGGTAAGTTAGGACTTCATAGAATTCAATTCCTAATTTTGTGCCATTTTATCTTCTACCTTCTCTAAACCTCGTTTTATTTTTAAAACTATTTTGCGATCGTTTTATTTTTAATTCCTAATCTTGGCTCAATTATCTATATATTAATTCAAGTCGTTTTCGTTCATTTTGTGATCGTTTTGTTTTCAAAATTGATACTTTTACTCAAGGGTAGATACTTATATTTTCTTATCATGATCGACTTATTTGAATTTGTTGAAGTTCCTTTCAAATTCTTATGGATATAGTTAAAATAATTTTCGGTGACATACTGTAGCTTCCCTTCCCAGAATTTTTGAAATATTTTTTGTGGTGATTTTAACTACTACCATGACCACACTTCCACATATGCCAAACCACATAGTATTCCTATAAGGATTTTTGATTCTGGTCTTGCATTGCCTTGTTGTGCAAAACTGCACATGGAACATGATAGATTTAGGGTTGTAATTTGGATGCTGTATACTCTGTCATTGGATCTAACTAAAGGAATTGGGAATATTGACTAAATTCCTGTACAGGTGGAGGCTCTTTGAGAACTTCTATACATTAATTTAGGCTCTCCATTCTTTGTTCAAACTCCTTATTCTAAGTTCTCAAAGAATGTCTAGTGTCTAGACTAATTCAAGCGAGATTGAAATTCCATGCTGCAAATTAAATTTGGTAGTTGGGTCTTGAGAGTCATGATTATTTGCTGGTATTAGTGGTAGGTTTGAATACGGTTGCCGTTTGATGACGATGATACTATGATGGAAGCATGGCTCTAAGGTTCATCTTGTAAGCTTTGCTAAGTTATCAATTTGATGAATGACAATTCGATCTCTCTCTGAAGGTTTCATGATGAGCACTTGTTATTGATTCCAACTTTGATCTTATCCAATCAAGACATACTTTTTCTGAATCCTGAAGGTACTGAAAACACAAAAGACTAGCAATGTGAGACCATTGATTCATTAGGTACTTGCATATTAGGTGATTGTTAAACTTTATATGCTTCCCAGAACTTCAATGTCTGTATAAATGACACACACGTACAACCTTACCCATAACCACACGCCATTGGGTTCAACCCAAACCGCCCATAGCAAAAGCCCAAGCCAGCCCAAGAGATAGAGCTATACGTAAAGGTATAGAAATATATATAGCAGAGAGTTCAGAGAACGAGAGGAAAAAAAAAACATAAAAGCCCTAGCCGCAAGAGGCTTCTCGTTCTCCCCTCCTTCTCGAGCTCTCGCTCGTCCCCGGTCGGCACCGCCCCCATCCGACATCAACTCTACCGCGCCATTAACACCAGCGATATCACTATCATTAGCATCTCCGACCGAATCTTCAACCGGCCCTGCCGCTGGTGGTGGGCGGTGCGCACTACAACGCAGCCTACATCGACCGAGCCTATGCTCGATTGCTACGCCGACTCGCCTCCGCGAGCCATCCGGAGAAACCGTATAGGATTGGGCATGTTCCAAGCGCGCAACCCATCTCTGCGTGACCACCGGAGCCTTTCCGTCGCATAAAGGTCGGCCTCCTACAGTATCGGCCGAACCAAGTGCCGACCCACTTGGATTCGTGCCATCACTTCAGCGTCCCTCGTGCGACCCCTTTAGTCATCGACCAACCACGGACCCGTCCCTAGCAACTGCTGAGACGTCATGTGCTTTGATGTCGACAAGAGTTCGCGTGTGCGCCAACCATAGAAGAAGCTCAACCGAAGAAGAGGTGCGGAGTTGGCAACAGAAGTTCCCGACTAGCTTCTTCCATCACCTTGACTCGCGAAGCAGAAGGGAATATTGGTAATACCATCTTCTCTCTGTCGTTCAAAAATATATAAGTTTTTGCATGGCCGGCCATATGTAATACATGAAGAAGCAACTACTCAGTCACCCTTACAATATATTTCATTTAAACCCTCCCATTTTTCTTATTCCATTGCTCATAATTTAATAAAGTAAAGTATCAACAGACCAAAATCCTCTTCTTCCCAAGACAAAATAGTATAGGATTCTTACACATAACCCCCTAAGCATATGACCACTTTGTAATTAGGCCAAAGAAAGAGAATCTTTTCTCTTTAGACATTTTTAGTTGCACATATTCAGTGAAACCTCAATTACTTCGTGTACATTTGCCAAGTCGAGATAAAACTTGTGCCAATAGGACCGTATTATTTTTCTGGTCATGTATGCCAAGTTTGGTCCGATTCTGAGATCGTTGTAAAATCACCGTTTTGCGGGCCCCACGGTCCGACTCAACGGGTGATTTTGTGCACGGTCCGCCGGAATCCAACTTTAGACATACGGTTGGGTTTGTATCGAAAAACCGAATCCGTAGACATATAGTTTGACAACTTTAGAGACCGTTGACTTTGGCACACTTTTCGGTGCAAAGCGGGTCAAACGGCGGACATCGTTTTTGCCCAAAATTACCGTTTTGCCCCTGTATCCAGAATTGGACTTAAGGACTGGCAATCCTAGCTAATTTGACTATTCTGAGACTGTTGGCATTGTCTGTTTCAGCTTTCGGAGACAGTTGAGATGATTTGGACCTTATGGCTTAGCAGTGGACTATATTGTTATTGGATCTGCGTGCAACCTCCATGCAAGTATACCTTGTCTTCCTCTAAAGTTTTACTTACATGCATTTTCTTTCATTTTTCAGTCATTTGATTGTTTATGGACATGTGCTTTTCGTGTTATTTTCTGTGGAGTTGTTTTTATTGTTATAGCCATGTTCATCTTTTGGCCTTGTGTATCACATTTGGAGTTCCCGTCAGTACCTTGCTTGATTTGTGTCATAAAACGGTTGTGTGTAGTGAACTGCCATAGCCTTAATTATCGTTGTACACAACCAGAGAGTCCACACTCGGGACGAGGGTTGTTTGGTGCACGAGAGAGTCCACACACGGGACGAGGGTGTTTGTCGTGATCAAATGGCACCAGAGAGTCCACACACGGGACGAGGGTTGACCATTTACCCCAGAGAGGGTGTCTTGTCGTGAGCTAGCCAGAGAGTCCACACTCGGGACGAGGGTTAGCGCTTAGTTCAAACCCGTGAGTCCACACTCGGGATGAGGGTTTGGTTTCTTCTATTGATCTCATGATTATCGTTCATCCGACAGTTCATTTATACGTAGTTGTTCTAGTGTTCGTGTGTTCGTATTCGTGTTCGTGTTCGTGTCAGTGTTCGTATTCGTGTTCGTGTTCGTAGTCATTTGTCTTGTTCTTGTTCTTTCTTGCTATTTTCTTGCGCATGATAAAACTGCTAGATAGGCATGTATTTTATGTATCTTGCTAGTCCTCTAAGGACCTGATGATCTCTTCAGGTTTAGCGACTGCATGGAGTTAGTTAGCAGAGCAGGATGGTAGAGGATTACGATGTTTGATACAGGTATTTGCTCATGATATTTCTTTATTATCCTTTCGTTCTTTATATTCAGTACCATGATATACTCTGCTTATTTATAGACTCATATCGTTCTTGGAGTCTAATCGAACAATATGCTAATGGGCTGCAGACCATGACCCATACTTGTTCATTCTTGTTTATATGATTCATGTGGATTGAGATACAGTTTAGATTAGACATGATACCCATGACCGTGACAGCTTATGCGTACTCGAGTCGGGCTGGAGTCTGCTCGATACGTAGCTGGCTTGCTCACGAGCTCGCGTCCGAAAATCGGGTACGGGTCGTAACACATACAATGGTAAGGCAGATGCGCACTGTCTCTATTTATTTGAATTATGGAGACTGCGGGTTCACTGCAGTCAGAAGCGCACTGGCGTGGCATGACCCCTAAGTTGAAATAATTTTAAGTATGCGTAGGCTGTCGAATATTACTAAAACTATATCCTAGTTGTATTAAGGATCTTTTGATTTATTATGTCAATATTGGGTAGAGTTGATAAAGTGTTCGATAACATATTATACTTGAGTCACGAAACCGAGGGTTCACGGCAGCCAGATGTACTCTGGCGAGTCGTGGATTCTCTATTAAATGACTTCGGATATACTTATGATTTTCGAATATCATAGCGACTATATCTTTTATTGGCATACGACTATAAATTTTTTTTTCTTTCAAATTTATTTGATGTCTTATTTCTTGTTACCACCTTCTCTACAAACTAGTAGTTCTTTATTTCTCTCATATTTTTCTATTTTTGAATTGTCATCTTTTAAACCTATTTTGATTTCTTTCTACTATATTTCTAAAACGTATTTAGATTTTTGATTCTATATGCCTGACAAATTTTGATCATTCATCACATTATTTTCTTGATTATATTCTTTGTCGTGCTTATTCATATCGATTGGTCATTTCATATTTTGATGATATTCTTTCTTGTGCCTATTTGTATCTTTTAAAATTTTGTGGACAAAATTTTTCTAAGATGGGTAGATTTGTAAGCCCACTTCCCAAATTTTTAATTTTTTTTAATTTTATTTGTTTATAATTAATTTAGTCATGCCAAAGCTTGTGGGTGGGCTATGACCATATTAAGGTCATATGACCTCTAGATAGCTTATATATGTATTATTTAGCTATTTTATATTTTTCTACAATTTTTGTATATTTTTAGGTATTTAATATTTAAAGTTTTATTATTTTAAGGACTTTCAGGATTTACGGTAAGGTCATGCGGGGGTATTTCTGGACCAAATATTTTATTTGGGCTCTAAATGACTAAAAAAAATTTCTAGAATATTTTAGAATTTTTCTGGATTTTTTAGAATTTTTGGAAATTTTTATATAATTAAAACATATAGAATTTATACTTTATAGGTTTTTGGAATTTACTGCGAGGTTACATGATGATATTTTGTGTTAAAATATTTTATTTAAATTCTAGACACTTAGAAATATTTTCTAGAATTTTCTAGAATTTTTCTGGATTTTTTTGCAATTTATTTTGATTTATTTGGACTTAAAATAATTTTTAAATGATTTTCTGAATTAAATAATTAATTTCCCAATAATTCACCCAGGGGGGCCACCTGTCGGCGCCCAGGCTAAACCGCCTCTCTCTCCTATATATATACTATTATATTCGAAACCCTAATAAAATTTTAGCCGCCTTTTTGAGAGAGTTCTAGTAGAGATCTCGACTTCCCGAAGCGATTTCCGCCAACTCCGACGTGCTTTTCGTGCGCCATTTTTTTGTTGGATTCGTATCGAGGTAAACTTTCTGAATATATAATTTATTTTTGTGTATATTATTCCTAAATTTCTGAAAAATTCGTAGAGTGTCGGTTGTCCGAAACTTGACACGTTTCGGTGTTTTCGAGATTTCGGAAGAACCAGAAATCGAAATCATGAACCGTTTGAAGTTCCGGAAAGCTAACACAGATCTCTACGACATATAATTTTTCAGAAATTATTTCGTTCATCAAGTATTTTATTTATTCTGTTGAACTCAGAACTGATCGGTTGATCACCGTTTTGGTCACGATTAGCCATAATGGCGATATCTTTCGACCAAAACGTGATTTTGTGGCTTGGTTGATTCCAGCTCACTCGTGGTACTGAAATCTACCAAGGTGCACATTCAAAATCTAGAGTTCACAACATTTGACTAGATAGTCAACGGCACGCCTAGATTTGTGTGCCATGGTTTCCAAAATTGGAAACATGACTTGTGATGGACAAACTTGCATGTTTAGATTATATTCAGATTATTATTAGGTTAAATTAAATTTTTAAGTACATTATTCTAGAATTAATTATTATTAGATTAGTAACCCAACTAGCCACTATTTCATGAATTTAGAACTAGAACATTAGAATTGATTTGTGGTTTTCGTGCACGGTTCGTGGTTCAATATGTGTTATAGGTTGACAGCTTCTAGATCGGCATTCCCTCATCCTCTATTTGTGACTACGGTTTGTGCAAGGATTCAGGCAAGTGCAGTATTGTATTATGTTTAGTTTATTATAATGTTTACTCTATCGTTTCTTGTTTGATACCCGTTGAGTCATTGCTTGATATTCCATTGAGACACGATTGTGACACTGTAGTTATCGTATCTTTCTTAGTGTATCATTGACCGTTATTGATTGTTAGAGATTCGGGAGGGAAAATACTCGGTAAATACGTGAACAAACCCAATTACCGTTACCGAATGATAGCTAAGTCATACACACCCGTGTTTGAGTTAGCCGTACCAATTATTGAATGATAGCCATCGCATGATGTGCCGTATTAGCCCAGTCATTCACGTATTAAAAGGTATTTCACACACATAGTGGTTCCTATTTTTTCTTTATCTATTCTATTATCTTGTTAGTTCATATCTTGCTAGTTTACATCTTGCCAGTTTATATCTTATTAGATCCCATCTTGCTAGTTTACATTTTGCAAGTTCATATCTTGATCGTTCATACCTTGCTAATACTACTTCTTTATATACTCTTTGCCATCATCGTTTCTCGTTATTCTAACTTATTTTGGACTAACAACATTAATTGTAATATGGTTGTACTCTGCTCCTTTCCTGACTGGATCGTTGTTATAGGTGAGGTTGACGTGCCTACTCTTGCGCTATGGACCATACGAGGGGGAGATAGAGACTCGAAGGCTAAACCATAGAAGACTAGTTAGTTGTGTGGTAGTTTTCTATAAATGTAAAAGCTTACATTCTTCTTCAAATGTAAAACTTCTATATTTTATAAAGTTGATTTAGTTGTTGTGAATGAGCAGTTAGTATTTATGAGCACTTTGTTTATTGTGGTATAGACAGCGTACTACCGCTGATACCGCGGCGTAGGCTGGGCTTGGACATGTCTCGTATCCAAAAAGCGGGTGCGGGTCTTGACAGTACATGGCTGTCAAATTTATTGAAAGAATGACTTTATCTTCTGATGATCAAATTCATCAATATAAAAATGACATAAATACAGAGGAAACCTTATACATTAATCATAAGGAAAATTCCTTTCCTCCTCAGGTCGATGTTGGACCTTATGCTCAAAAGTTCTTAAAAACTTCCCCATATCTCCTACCTGTAGCCGCTTCATCACAAGCTTGTGTAACATATAGACGTCACGAAGAATCTTATTTTGTGATTCCGTCTAACAAGAAAAACAAGCGCCAAATTGTGTTTAGTCTGGCTAGAAATATCCCTGTCACTCAGACAGATGATCTTAGAGAGAAAGATAAAGGAAGAATCCGAATTTACAAATATAGTCAACAATCTTTTAAGATTATCCAGAATATGGAATATGATTTGAAGACTATGCAAGGTCTTAATCAAGGCAAAGGTAGACGGTTACCATTGTGTGGTGATCCATTTTACCAGAAAACTTGTCATAGGTTGGGATACGATCCGTCCCACATGTTTAACGAGGATATACAAGAAGAATTTTCTTCAAATTCTTCACAATCCTTAAATTCTGAAGAAATCCAGTTCATTGAATCAGATACATCCCACATATACAAAGAAAATATGGAAGAGTGTTCTTCCAGTTTTTTACAATCCTCCTGTTCTGGGGAAAACTATTATGATGAATCTGAGTGTCTTTTCAGTCAACATGTTTCAAACCGATGGTGAATCTGAACCATTTGAAAATGACCCTTGGGCACAACAGATGGACACTCAATGGGAGCTTCGTTTTGAACAGCGACAGCCACCTACAGAAGATAAAATTGTCCAGATTGATGTTGGAGATAGAACTACGTCTAAGCCAATATTCATCAGTAAAAATCTTTCTGAAGATGAAAAGGAAGAGTTGATAAAACCGATTAAAGAATATATTGATATCTTTGTATGGAGTTATGAGGATATGTCGGGTCTAGATCCTAAAGTAGCTACTCATAAACTCAATATTCTTCCTAATGCCAAGCCTGTAAAACAACAGCAGCGGCATTTTCGACCAGATATGATGGATGCAATTGAAGCAGAAGTCAAAAAGCTGATCACATGTGGCTTTGTTCGTGAAGAACAACACCCAGACTGGGTTGCCAATATTGTACCTATCATGAAGAAGAATGGAAAAGTCCGAGTTTGCATAGATTTTTGGGATCTTAATGCAGCTTGTCCAAAAGACGAATTTCTACTTTCGATTACCGATGTCATGATAGACAATACATGTGGTTTTGAACGCATGTCTTTCATGGACGGATTTTCAGGATATAATCAAATTAAGATGCATCCAGGAGATGAAAAGCATACCTCTTTCTGTACACCTCTTGGAGTTTACTGCTATACGGTTATGCCATTTGGTCTGAAAAATGTCGGTGCTACGTATCAACGGGCCATGAGCAGCATCTTTCAAGAACATATACGAAAAATAGTTAAATGTTATGTAGATGATATTGCTGTCAAAAGTCGATCAAAAGATGATCATATTCAAGACTTGAAGACAGTATTTGAGTTGATGCGTCAACATCAATTGAAAATGAATCCCACTAAGTCTTTCTTAGGGGTTTCCAGTGGCAAGTTTTTGGGATTTGTCATCACTTCACAGGGTATCCATGTTGATCCTGACAAAATCAAAGCAATTCTTGAAATGCGTCCTCCACGCAATCTAAAAGAACTCCATGGCTTCCAAGGTCGCATTGCTTATATCAGGAGATTTATATCCAATCTCTCTGGGAGATGTTAACCTTTCTCCCGTTTATTAAAGAAAGGTGTATCATTTGTTTGGGATAAAGCATGTCAAAAAGCCTTTAATGACATCAAACAATACCTTACAAATCCACCTGTTTTGGTACCTCAAGTGGTGGGAAGACCATTTTTGCTCTATGTTCGAGCCTTGGATCATTCACTTGGTGCTCTTCTTGCACAGAAAAGTGATAAAGGACACGAACAAGCAATTTATTATCTTAGCCGAATGATGGTCGGAGCTGAACATAGGTATACTCCTGTAGAGAAGGAATGTCTGGCCTTGGTTTTTGCTGTTCAAAAGACACGACATTGTGTGTCAGGACAGACTATTCATGTTATCTCCAGAATAAATCCTATTCACGTATTGATGAGAAAACCAAGCATTCTTAACTCCAGGTTAGCCACCTGGGCGATGTTGCTTACTCCTTATGATATGGTCTATGTACCTCAAAAATTAGTAAATGGTCAAGCATTAGCGAATTTTTTAGCAGCTCACCCTATACCTGAAACATCTAAGCTATATGAAGATATTCCAGATGAAGTCGTGGATTACAACATGACTTTGAAGGATGACATTTGGCAACTATATTTTGATGGAGCTTCGCGGGTTGGACCTAAAGGCAATATTGTCTCAGGAGTAGGCATCGTCTTGGTCTCTCCTGATAAAATGGTCATATACAGTGCTTATTCTCTTAATGAACCATGCTCCAACAATGTGGCAGAATATAATGCTCTGCTGATTGGTCTCCAAGTAGCAAAATAATTAAACATTGAGTTTCTAGAAGCTTATGAAGATTCTCAACTGATTGTTAATCAAGTCAGAGGGATGTATGAAGTCAGAAATCCTGACCTCATTCCTTATCATCAAGTGGTAATCGAATTGGTCCTTTCATTCAAAGGGTTCTTTATCGAATTCGTACCACGTTCTCAAAATTTGGAAGCTGATGCTCTTGCTAGTTTAGCTGCAGACTTAGCTGTTCCAATCAGAAGACAAAATACCATTACTTTGTTGGATCGAGACTTATTCTGTGTCAAGAATAATCTGCATATCGAGCAGAGTTATATTACAGAATCAAGTTCTCAGCAAAGAGATTGGAGAAGTCCATTCATTGATTATACGGTTCATAGGATTTTACCTGAAGATCCAAAAGAAGCTGCATCAATCAAGAGACGATCATTTCGATTTTACTATGATTCTTCTTTACATATGTTATATCATCGTTCTTATGACGGACTCTTGCTGCGTTCTCTCTGAGTGTGAAGCTAAGCAAACACTCCGCGAAGCTCATGATGGTGTTTGTGGTGCCCATCAACCAGGTCCAAAATTATAGGACCGTATCCGAAGAATGGGATATTATTGGCCTTCCATGATAGCAGATGCTGTGGATTATGCCAGACGGTGTAAAGCGTGTCAGATTCATGCTAATTTTATTCATCAACCATCTGAATTCTTACATCCTACAGCAGCTTCTTGGCCTTTTGAAGCTTGGGGCATGAATATTATTAGTCCGATTAACCCTCTTTCTGTCAAGGGACATCGGTTTATACTGGCTATAACCGATTACTTTTCTAAATAGGCGAAAGTGATTCCCCTTGTTGAAGTGAAAACATCTAATATGGTTAGCTTCATTAAACACCATGTCATTTATTGATTCGGGATTCCCCGAAGGATAATTCATGATAATGGACCCCAATTTGTCAGTCAGGCATTTATCGATTCTGTGACAAGAATCGGATCCAAAATCTGGCTTCTACAGCTTATAATCCAGTTGCTAATGGTTTAGCTGAAGCTTTCAACAAGACAATCATTAAACTTCTCAAAAAGTTCGTCTCTTCTAATAAACGTGATTGGAATGAGAAACTTGGAGAATATTTATGGGCTTACCGAACGACAGTCCGAACTCCTACTAGTTTTATACCATTTTTACTAGTTTACGGATGTGAGGCTGTTCTTCCACTGGAAATCCAGATTCCATCTCTTAGAATAGCCATTGCTAATGAGCTAACTACAAAGAATAATGATCGCTTACGACTCCAAGAACTTGAAGGATTGGACGAGAAGCGTCTTCAAGCACAACAACACATTGAGCTATATCAAGCCCGTATATCTCGAACTTTCAATCATAAAGTTAAAGAGAGGGTATTTAAAGTCGGTGAGCTAGTTTTGGCTGTTCGAAGACCGATGGTGATGACTCATAAGAGCAAAGGGAAATTTTAAGCAAAATGGGAAGGTCCTTATGTAGTTGAGTCGGTATTCTCCAATGGTACCTATAGGCTGTCTAAACCTAATGGAGATTTGCTCATGATGCCAATTAATGGCAAATTCTTGAAGAAATATTATGTCTGAATTTATTCTTTATTCCTCAGCTATCAATGTTTGGTTAAGCTGATTATTTTGTCTCCTATAAGAGAATTTTTGATCTTCTGTCTTACCAGCTGATTAAAAAGAGAGATTTATTATTTATCATGTTCTCATGACCTCTGAATAAATATTAAGTCTATTTCTTTTCCTATCTATCATGTCCCTATGGCCTCTGAATAGATATTAATCTATTTTTTCTTTGAGTTGTTACGATCTGTCACATTCATATTACCTCTGATAGTATCATATACTCTAAACAGAAAACGAGATTCATTATCTATCATGTCCACATTACCTCTGGATAGATATAATTTATTGAGTTTAGAAGACTTGTCATGTCCATATTACCTCTGATAAGTGTTTTCTATCTCATACCTATTGTTTAAATTCAAAATAAATGATAGGGTCATAAAATAATTATTTTATTCATTTCTTGTAAACATTACAGAATGAAAAAGATAGAAGATTAGAAAAGCTCTTTATTTGCCTAAGGCGGAGCAGATACATCTTCTAACAGTTTTTGTAGCTCTGCTAGACGCTTTTCGCGAGAATTCATCACAGTTGTAGTAGCTAGAGTACGCCGAGCTTCTGGAGTACAAATATGGGAGAAGTCGGCGAAAGTAGCTATCATCTTGTCCTTGGCTTCATCAAGGGTTTTGATGGTAGATTCGGCACCGAAGACTTGCTCCTCCAATATTGAGCTCTGCGTCAGATGTTGGTCTCGAGCTACGATTAACTGCTCCCTCTCCGCCTTCAAGCTAGCCAATTCTGCCTCGACTTCATGAATTCTATCATTCTGTTGATGAATTCTTATATTTGAAATTTCATAGGCTTCTCTCTGAATCTCTAGCTGGGGCTTAGCTTCAGCCAAAAAAGCTTTTCCTTTGGCGACCTTGAGGCTGTACTCTTGGAGAGCTTTATTGAAAGTCGTCTCCCGAACGAAGTATTCAGCTGATAAAGCGTCATACTCGCTTTGGATGAGACTTTCAGTAGTTTCGCTTGACAGCCTTAGATATTCTCTAATGGGATGTTTAAGTTCCTCCACGACCTTCTCCAATGCCGCTGCTCTCGCTGCATCATTGAACATGGCGACATTTCTGATTGTAAGAGTAATAGCCGCCTTCAAGCTTTCATAATTGAGGCCCTTCTTCAGGACCATTTTGATCAGAGCTGCCAAAGTCTTGTAAAAAGTTTCAGTATGAATCTCAACTAAGAGATTCATTTCTGCATTTGAACTTGGCATTACAGCAATGTCCACCAGATCCCTTTTCTGAAGACTAGGAGCAGATGTTGTTGCCTCGGTAGCAGACTGAGATGAAGTCTTTGTTGTCGCTGCTACTAGGGCCAACAGATCCCCAAGTGCTTCAGGGACAATGTCTTCAGTACTTTTTACTCCAGCCGTTTCTGAAGTCGAAACTACTAGAGTTTCAGTGGCGGTGATAGTTGCGGATGGAATGGTAGTCATTGTAGCTGACTCCGGTTCAGACATGGTCTTCTCAGGAACTTGTACTGGATCGATAATAATAATTGAGGATGTTGTTACAACGGCTCCAGCTTTAGTTGATGGGTCGACTACATCTTCATCACCTTTGTTGGCTACTGGCTCTTCAACCTCTATGAATACTTCAGTTGTAGTGGGTCCTTCTACAACTGGTTCTTCGTTGAAGTCTGTTTCTTCTTTAACAGTCACTTCTTCTTCATCTACAGTAGGTTCTACTGCAGTTTGTTCTTTTTCTTCCTCCTCAGCAGGAGGAGACAATTCTAGCTGGGCCTCCACGGGAAGCTCTTGTTGTATCTCCATAGATGGAGGACATTCTTCTTGAGCAGATTCTTCTTTTGAAGAAGAATTCTCTTCCTCAGACTCTGTGTTTTCCTTATAAATAGTTTCTTGAGGAGGAGGAGCCACAGGCTTTTGAAGAAGAATTCTCTACCTTTTATGGCCGGAGCCACAGCGGGGTTGGACTGTCGGGGAGCCGCCGATGATGGGGTGTTGGTTTCTGCACGCTCGGATGTTGACGAAGCGGCGGGCTTCTTGCCCTTGCTGCCGGCGACGGACTTGCTCTTGGGGCCCATCGAGTCGAAGTAAGAGTATGAAGGGGAAGAGAATAAAGAAAGATTAAAATTTCGAGAGAGAGTAAAGTTCTTTCTCTACTCAGAAAACTCTATTTATAGAGAATTTTGAATCGGTTCAAATTCCCAAAGTTTACGCTGACGGTTGGATATCTCGACTTTTACGCGGACTGTTGACCGTTGAGTATCCCAAATTTTACGCTGACTGTTGAATATCCCAGATTTTACGCTTCTGTTCAAAGTATTTCAAATTTTGAAAATATTTGAAAACTTTGAAGGGGGTCTTATAGGAGCGTAAAAAGTGCTTCATGGACTAAGTCAAAGAAGTTGAGAACTTTACACAAGTCAAATAGAATCAGACTCAGACTTTACGCAGAAATCAAACAGAATAAAACTATACGCGAGCTACTTTTTATGCGAGCTACTTTACGCGAGAGCCATCCTCAAAGCTTTTAAGCGAGGGACAGGCTGTCAAATCATCGCATTTAATGCGCATTGTCACGACCCGCACCCACTGTGAGGGTACGAGTACGTAACAGCGCCCAGCCTACGCCGCAGTGTCGGCGGTAGAACGCTGTTCTAAGTCTCTAACTAACCATCAACTCATGCAGTATATAGTGTACTCATCATGATCAACTCCGAACGGAGGACAAGTATAAGATATGGTGTAACTCAATCACAGTCTAAGCACGATAAGGTAACACAGAAGTATAACTAAGAAATTGAAGACAATAATACTACTGATATAATAACAACAACTCAAACAATCTCAAATACATCTCAAGTCTCAATTCTATATATACAACTCCAGTTCTAAACATGAAAACTAAAACAAGACAAACTAGCTAAACTCCAGATCACTCCTGAGTGTCGGGGCCATAGGTAGCTAAGCCATCTCCTGGCCTGTAACATGTAGGGCATGTGTCCTCAGGGCAATCATCTGTAAAATTTACAACAGGTCCAGTCAGGACAGGAACGAGCACATCTCATCTAGAAAACCCAAGTAAATGACAGAGAACTATAAAGCAGTTATAGGCAGTTGTATTGATGAAAATGGCATTTTATATTCAGGTGATGGTAAGAAAGACAGATAAAGTGCAAGGAAAGTAAATAACTAAACAAGAGAAGAATCATAGCAATGAAGACTGTAAAAAAATAGAACTAGCTGAACCAGGGTAATATGATATAAAGTCCAGACAGCAATGTAGACAAGTGTAACTCCAATGTAAGTCCAGTACAAGATGAATCTAATACAAGATGAATCCAATAAGGGACGATTCCAGTTATAGTGATCAATGATTCCAGGGTGAGTCCAGCCTATACTCTAGCAGTATGTTTTAAAATATCGAGATCGACATGTAAACGGCTATGGGTAATCTGGCACATCACACACCTGGCCGGGTGTGAGATGGCTATCATTCCAGTTTGATTCCAGCAAAGGGTGATTCCAGAAATGGGGTATGTCTACATGTCTCACTCTAGTATTTCCCCTCCCAGCAAGTGAATCCAGAAATCCGACACAATGATTCAAGATGAGTCCAGCCAGAATATAATGATACCAGTAAATGATTCCAGAATGATTCCAGTAATAGAGGCCAGATAATAAATGTGTGTCATATACATGAATCCAGAAATATCCATACGTGTTGTAACAGAGAATCGTATACAACTAACTAGAACTGAAGTACAGTAATTGACAAGTAAATGAGAGAACTATCAGAGAATGTACTCGCCTGATACTCTGAAAAGAGTAGTGTAATGTCAGATGCCTGCACCAGAGTCACAATGTCCTAAATAGAACAGTACAGGTTATAATGTGCTTAAAATAAGACAAATAATATTTATGATGCAATCTACATAATTTCTAGGCCAATCTAGGTCAAAGTCAACTCTAAGTCAAACCTGGTCAACTGTCTAGGTCAAACTAGGCCCAAGTCAACTTGGTCAACTCTGGGTCAACTGGTCAAGTCAATGGTCAACTTTAGGGTTGGTCAACTCCTATAGGCTAACTCAACTAAACCATAGGTCTACATAACTTAGGATACCATGTATACCATATCATAAATATACATCTACCACATATATTCATACAATACTAGACTAAATTCTTAGACATATATATCAATAACCAATCTATTTCCTACCTAGCACTAACACAACCATGAACTAAACTAACCTTCCTAACTCCCCAACACCACACCCATTAGCCAACATGCCAAATGGTCTAACCCAAGCAAAGCATGCAAATCAAAAGGGGCCAAGCCTACCTAACATCTAATATCCCTCATCATGTCCTACACTCATAGTGTTACATTCACTAATACACTTACTCATACTCATAAGTCCCCTTCCTAGCACTTGATACCCTCATAACAGATATACATACCCATATCTATAATATATATATATACAACCTGAATATATATAACTTCACAGGTATTTGGGAAAAGGAAAGGCTGAACAGTGTCATGATTCTTGACAGTGTATTCTAAACTGTGGTGTGTGTGTGTATACATTAGTTTGAAATGTGTGGGTGTCACATTGAACCAATGTGTGAATCAACAAGTGAAATAGAATTTGTTTCCCAGTTTTATGTATCACAGTCCATTGTAATATCAACTTACAGGTTAACTATTGTACATATATGTATATCAAACCAAATCCCAGATTTTTGTGTGTGTTGAGTGCACAGGTGTGTGTGGGTATACCAACAGTGATAGGGAAAAAATGTGTTGTCATGCAGTAGAGTGTGTGTGACAGATTTACAAAACAGTGAGTGAATCTCAGGATTTCGAACAAACTCATGAATCATTAAATAGGAAAACATTTCAGTGTCATCAGGAATTAATGTGTGTAGAAACTGAAAATCTGCATTCAATGGTGTAAAAAGAATCGAGAAACAGTGAATGAATGAGAACTGAACATGTTAAGTATATCCCAAGACTGAGCACTGCATCCCAAAACCCTAACTCCAATATCAATCTCAGTTAGAACTCAGGTCACAGGTTCATCATTTCAGTTATTTCAATGTGTCACAGGGTTTAGTTCCTACTTAGTGACATGTGTGTCTAAGAAATTAAACATGGGTTTTCGGTTTTCAGAAAAGAAGGAAATCTCAGATTCTTCAATAACCAAACAAAGTGTGTCTGTAGAGCATCATCCCACAGTGCCATTACATACATAAAATCAAAAAACAACATCCTATATCTAATCTAAAATAAAAATACAAAATCAGCTTTTAAGAACAATTCCCTCACTCAGTGTATATTAACAGTTCAAAACAGGAAAACCATTTCGAATATCCTAAAATGTAATTTTGAACTGAAATTCCATGCAAATCACAATCCTAATCATTCAAGTTAATTCCCAGGCTTGTACTGGTGAGCCCACACTCAAATGATCATACAAAACAGTTAAACCTTCATTTAAAATCCTTAGAACCAACCTGATAGTTTAAGTATCAGAAATTATTAGGAATTCCCCATTTCGATTTGAAATTAATAATCAATATTTGATTAGAAAGGTTGGTAAATAGTATGTACATGTGTACGTGCCTAGGTGAGTGTTCTCGTCTCCACACAAGTGGACACGAAGTGTCCAAGCCACCAAAACAGAAATAACAGTGCACAGTGCAAGCCAAGCCTCGTGTTGAAGTGTCGATTAGCCTAGGACACGACACAGTGAATCATGGGTCACGTGTATGTGTCAGAGGGTAGAGGGGGTCTAGGGGTACGTGTGTGTCACCCTGACCAGTGTTTTGGTGTCGCGTGTCCCGAGCACGAGACACGAATCAGTGGTCTCTGATCGCGCTCGCACGGCCATTGCAAGGCCAATACAGCCATGGTTTCTTCCAAACCACTGTACGAAATTCGATGGGACCTTGGGGGCATGCTCGCAGACATTGCCTCCATGAGCTCACCAAGTTTCATGCCAAACCGTGCTGTGTCGTGTCCGCTGCGAAGCTCGAGCAGCAGGACACTCGACCGGGCCAGCGCGCAGTGTGTCCAACACCGATTTGGACACGACAAAGACATGAATTCGTGCTCAGTCAATCACGAAATCAATATATATATATAATACAACAAATCCATTCAAATACTTTTCAAAAATATCAAATTTTAACCCTTTGTGGCATTTAATCAAACACTCAACAGTACAACTGATACGTGTCCGATACGGACACGAAATTGACACGACTCGACACCACACCTATGCTAGCAGCTAGGGGACTCCTAGGGCTATGCACTCATGCAAAGAAATTGAATTTTAATGGTGATTGTGAGGGTTTACCTATTGGTTGAACTTCCAATAAAAAGCTTCAAAAGAGGGAAATCTCCTTGCTAGCCAATATCTCTAAATTGATTCAAACCTGAGATTTCTCTCCATAACATAAAGTAGGGATCAATTAGAACCCAATGCAAAAGATTTGAGCCAGCAAGGAATTGAAATGATGAAGTTATGGATTGGGGAAGAAGGCTCTTTACCTCTTTCTTCAAACTTGTAAAAATTTAATAAAAGAGGCAAGAACAAGGAGGAGATTATTTATAGGGAAGGGGGAGCCCTAGTGGCTGGTCATAAAGTGGAAAATTAGGGTTAGGGTTTACTAAAATGGGCCATGGGCTTAAGTCATGATCAAACAATCATTAAGCCATAAGTCATTTCACTTAAACCATAAGCCATGACTTAAATTCACTTAAACTAATCCTCCTAATCCAAAATTAGTTTCTAATAACTAAAAGTAGGTTAACCTAAGTTAGACTAGGGTCACCATGGCTAGGGTTAGCTTCTAGGCTAGTTAACTAGGTCTCAACAAGTCAAGTCAATCTAAAATTCACCAATTCAATAAATCATCAAATAATTCAAATAAGTCAAAATGACCAATTTACCCATAGGCTAAAAATGATAATCAAAACATCCTAATGACATGGTTAGGCTCTAGGTCATGCAGTCTCTAGGGTTTCACTTGCAGCACGTCAAAATCACAAGTCATGAC
Source organism: Iris pallida (assembly GCA_029216955.1). Lineage (NCBI taxonomy): Eukaryota > Viridiplantae > Streptophyta > Magnoliopsida > Asparagales > Iridaceae > Iris > Iris pallida. The sequence goes on from JANAVB010033660.1 coordinate 39,829, forward strand.
TTAATACAGTTTTTAAATAGTTTAAAAATAATTAAAAATCACCAAAAATCATAATGTGAAATAAATATCAATAAATAATAATTATAATTACAAAATTTCAAAAATACCCTCATCTGGAAAACTGGGTGTTACACGCATGATACTGTTCTGACGTAATAATTTTCTGACAGCGAACAACACAAAAGTCGAGAAGATTTGATTTACACCAAACCCAACACTGTCGTTTAGTGTGCAGATGGGCTACTTTACGCTCAAGAGATTGCTTCTTTTACGCACGAAAGCTATTCGAGCTTTTTACGCTCAAGGCTGTTGTGCACGTAAAGTTTATTTGAGCTAATTTTACGCTCAAGGCTATTTTCAGCCACTTTACGCGAAAAGTTTATTTTGGGCTATTTTACGCCCAGTCTGCTACTTTACGCATGAAGTATATTTTGGATCATTTTTACGCCCGATCTTTTCTGGCTACATGAGAACGTGGTCTGCTTACGTAGCTTTCATGCCACACTTATCGAGGAACATGTGTACGTGCTCTCCTCATTTTGTTGAAGTAGTGGGACACATGTCACCATGCGTAGAGATCAAAACTCTAGGTGGGACACGTGTCATCACGCGTAAAGGTTGATTCTCATCGTGGGTGACAGTTAGCAAATTTTGTTGCTTTTTACGCACAGAGGGTCTAGTCTATAGATAGACTTATTTTCAACACAGAGGATATACAGGAGAGGATATTCTGAGAAAATTTATACTTTCAGAGTGATATTCCCAGAAGCATTTCTTCAACTTTTCTCAAGAATAGGGTGAAGCAAAGCAGGAAAGCATTCGACTGTGCCATCAGTGCCGTTGTTCAATACCTTTCTGGTGACTTAGTTCTTTCGATTGTTCATCTTCTTCAAGCAGTTTTCTTCATCATCGTATGGTTCAAGGAACAAAGTGATCGCTCTCAGATCAGACTTTCATAGCAATACTTCCCAGAAATAATTTTGTACTTTTGTACTTTTTCTAGTTTTCTTTCAAAAGCCAATTTTAGACATTTTGTTAAGTGAAACAGTACTATTGCGAGCCTGCGACTAGGAATGCTCATTCACAATAGGATTGAAATGATTTAAGAGAATGACTAGGACTAAGAGTCCCTTGTCCAGATTGACCGTTTGGTAGTTAAGGTTGTCAGATAGGCCATACAATTTAGATAAGGAATTATTGAATTCGGATAACTTGCTAGATACATTATTGCTTTTGATACGATGATATGCTTCAATGTTAGTCTATTATTCACTTGATTAGTTAGGATTTCCCATAATTAAGCCTATAATCTCTATTTAGATATAAATCTTATATCATAAGTTAGAACTGTCTATTTAAATTCTATTTTGTTGTAAGGAACTGGTTTATAATTTCTAATTCTGCTATTCATATACGAATCTCGAGGTAGATTGATTCGATATTTTCCCTCAACCATTAAAATGCATATAAAATATATACTAGAATGTTTGTAATTATTTCGTCTTTAGTTATTTCTTCCATGTTAAATCTTTTATTTTAAGTGTTGTGACTGATAGGACAAATACCTACTCTTTATTTTTTTGTCAACTTGTTTGAATCTCTAGAAGCTCATGAATTTTTACGGATATAGTTAAAGGAATGTTAGTTAACTCATAATGGTTAGACAACATCGCACTGTCGTCAATTATTTGAGAGTGGAGAATGTGGGTTCACTGCAGCCAGCAGCGCACTGGCGAGGCACAATCCATAGAATTGAAATCATTTCGAAGAATGGTAGTTTATGGAATATTGCTAAAACTATGTCTTCGTTGACCTCTTAGGCCCTTGTGTCAATGTAAGGTAGAGTATCTGATAGCTTATCACATCTGAATCATGGAACCAAGGGTTGCCACAGCCAAAGTATACGGGCGAGGCATAATTCTCGGTGAAATGACTTCAGACGTGATTACAAGTTTAGGATACTATAGAGGATAGAAAATAGTCCTGTATGTCCCATAAGACACAAAGCCAATACTAGTGGAAGTTCTGTGGCATGTCTTCCAACCTCGCATTATGTGGTCATTGTGATCTATTGACGAGGTAATTGACTGACACTAATAAGTTACCTAGAATGTAGAATTCAGAAGTCCATAACCCATTAGTCGACCAAGGCCTTAAAGATAAGAAGATAGTAGGATGCCTATATAAGCAAGAACACCTGGTAAGGCTTTGATTCTCTCAAAACTCGAACTACTTGTGCCTCCTTTCCAAAATCTCGTCTACTTATATTTTGACTATCTTGACCAATGCTGCTATTACAGCTTAGTTTTACAAGCTCACTCTTTCATCGAGCTTGATTCAAGACATATGTTTATTAGGGACGCCTGCTAACATATTGTCTAATCAGAATCATTGTATTACGGTCTGATCAACCATGATGCATTTGGTTCGCTCTTCGTTTAATTACACTACGTGGATTGAGATATATGGGTATCTAGGATCTCATCCTCGACTGCTTTGACAATTCCTCTTGAATTATACATTCGTCTTTGGATCACGTAATTGTATTCAGTGACATCTCTCTTGAACACTTTAACATTTTTATCTTATACTGATTCGAAAGATGAAAGCTCATAATTGATAGATAGATACAGAGTATCCCCATGGCTATGATAGTTGTATACACAAGTATAGCTACCATCGGCCAACCACGTGACTAGGACCTTGCCTTGAGTTACTCGTCCTCCCTTCGACCCTAAACCTACTATCATGATCTTCTAGTCATGGGAGTCCGAGAATGATTAGGATCTTTTCCTTGATCAAATGCCAACCTAGGAGACTACCTATTCTCAAGAGACCAAATGTTGTGAGCCTCTAATTATTTATTGAAGCTTGGTTTAAATAGAACCCTTGCGACAATAGTCTGGCATGTTTGACACAAATATAAATTCGCGACTCAGTGGTTAGCAATCTTTTCATATGATGTGCCTTAGAGTTGGTTATCCCGTCGATAATCCTTGTATACTATGGACGAGTGGGTCCTTCTATTTTATCGACCATGTATCAATATACCCACTCGCTTTCCATTTATTGAGGAACGGTCCTTGACTTGACTTATATCTCCGTATTCCGATACGCCGTGCCTTATTTTTTATTAACAAGAGTCGAGGTACAATATCTGGACTGTGAAATCCTTCTAACCTCATTATTCTTAAAACCATATCCTAGCTTCTAAGGTGGGTAGACTGTAAGCCTTCTTGGGATATACGAGGATTATCGATTGATTAGAATAATTTTCTCATTAGAATGATAGTTAGTGCCCCCATGGACTCCCACTTTCCATTTAGATTATTTTGTGCCTCGGCCGTGTCATTAATATTCGGAGTACGAGACCAGCTGTTATCTTCCAACAAATTTCATATACAAGATCTAGACGAGTCCATCTTCATCTAGGTACGTCATGTCCCACTCAAACCCGTCCCCTTGTACTCTATTCTTGTGGTACGACATTCAGGACAAAAGGACTAGCTATAACCCTTACCACAACACCGATATACTTTCCGACTTCCACTAGAGCCTCAACCTTGACTCAATTCATTCGACCCAATATATGGTTGTGATTACTCGAAGCCCACTACGCACATGCCACTAGTGTGCCACCCAATTGAGGCCTCATGTGCTACTTAAATACAAAAGTCACTAAAGGCGCATTTCAGGCTTATGGACCTAGCTAATCAACCCGACTAGCAACTAGCTCAACCACTTGGAAGGAATCCTATTCTAGGTTACCCTAACCTAGTAGACATAGTTTTATCTTGGAATCTTGTTCAGTCAATATAGATTGAAATCAAGGTTCATCCAACCAACGAGTGATGTCCAATTAGGAAACCCATTAAGACCCAGTAAAACCTATTCATGCATACCACTATTTTGGACTATAAAAACTGAACTATGTGAAATAAGTCCATGTACCTATTATGTAGTCGCCACCTCTTAGAATGTGAAGCCATTCGTAATCCTTATTCCACCTACCTAAAAGTCGCGATACGATCTTACATTTCATTCATACCCCTTACTCGTGTGTTTAAGTAACCACGAAAAAGATCACAATCTTGATTTCTCAAATTTTGTTCTATTTTGGAATCTTATTTAGAACTTCGAGAACAGAATTTCTGTATTGCATGGATTGCAATCCCCTCTAAGAACAAAAGGGTTCTTCGCTTTATCG